>MDJU01000034.1:0-105663 GCA_001721665.1 Trichoderma pleuroti
GACTTGGAAAAAACCCCCGCAAGACACCCCTGGCCCCTGCCGCTGCGTCGCTTTTGTGAAACGACCAGCTGCGGGCGTGTTTTGGCTTGTACCCAAAGCTCACGCAACCGCTCAGCTTGTTGTGCTGTTCCGCAGTGGCATCCAGAGCTAATAGTCGCAGTTATATTGACTTGAGCTGAGTCTCTGGCGATCCATCAGACGCCTCACCGCGTTAGTCTCCAGAATCACCGTTTGTGTCACTGGTGTTTCCCCCGTGTCTATTATTGTCCATGGTGTCTCTCCAACTGCTCGCTTCTTGTTTTCACAAGGGTCGGGCCAGCCAACCTTATTCTCCAGAAACCGTTTGAGATAAGAGAAACGAGAAACACAGGCGGCCCCTGCGTCACCCCCAGCCAGCGCCCTTGCTTCGCTGCGTTGCGAATGCACGGATACACGTATTCATCCTAAGCCACGCCAGCCAGGAAAAAAAGGCGTTTTGCTTTTCCCTTCTTCCCGTCTTTTCGCCATTCTCCCGTCCCTTGCCGTCGATAAGAAAAGAAAAAAGATTTCTTTTTTCCTTCTTCTTAGTTGACATGTCACGGACCGCGGGGTGGGGAGCCTCCGAGTCAGCCACGACCCCAAGAGTACGAATCACGGCGTGACGGTGACTCTAGCACCGAACGCCTGAGAGCGACTACACCATGAGCCGTGCCATCTTCGGCTGGCCGGCTTGGCAGACCGGCACGCTGAGATTGCGTCTTAGCGGAATGTCATCATTTTCACAGGTAGGCGCTGCGTGAAAAGCAGCTTTTGGGCATATCGGCTCTTTCATCCGTACGGCGTACTCCGTGTGATTACTTTCGTTGATTTTGTCTTACGGCATCTTTCAAGCTTCCATCATTCCACTTCCTCTATCCTTGGCCGTGGCCGTCCAGAAGCGTCCACCAGGGTGCCCTCAGGATTGACATGCAATCCCGCTAATCTCGTCAAACCGGGCACGGCGCTCGCCTCTGCCTGACTCGGCAACAGGCTTGCCATACCCCAATTCTCAAGGCTCTCCACGACATCGCGTGCGTGCTGTTGAACCAGCCCGTCATTGTCGGTTGCCGCAATGTAGCTGAGAGTCCTCTGTATATCCTCCCGGCTCTGGTTTGTCAATCCAAATCCCAGTTTCTGTCCAGACTCCTTGGCCTTGTCCAGGGCCTTCACAAAACTGAGAATAACCAGGATGGCTGCTCGTCGAAGTATGCCCTTCTCCAGCTCTGGCTCCATGGCGAGGACGTTGATGCTTAGGTCGACTCCTGCCGAGACTACAGTCGGCCCCATACCAATAATGTTCGTCTCAATGGCATTTCCAAAGATGGAAAGGGCCGAAGTCCGCATTCGAATATCCTCGCTCCCCCTTTTGCTTTCCCAGCCTTGCACAATTTGCGCCAAAATCTCATTATTGGCCAATTGCTCCGGTGTTTCTTCCTCCTCCGCCATTTCAACGTCCTGGTCAGCATCTCCACTGGCTTCTGCCTTTTTCCTCTTCAGCTCGTTCAACCTTTCCTCTCGTGCCTGCTTGGCCATCGTCTTGGGTCTGTATCCCCTTCTACCTGCAATCGACAACATGCTCTCGCCTGCATTCTGGGCTGCCTCTCCCGTAAAGGTCTGTCCTAATCTCTCAATCACTTGAAGTATTGCCTCGCCAAACCTGAGGCGTGTGTCTGTAGATGATCTTTCCTGTGCATCCAAATAATGGTCGAGAAGCTCCTGCATTGTCGCATTGGGATGCTTATTGGCCAGTAGTGTGAATATCTTGATGACTCGCAAATTGATATAGTCCTCGTTTTCCTTCAAAAGATTGGCCATGAGGACTGTGACGGCCGATATGTCCAATATTGGACTCTCTGCCACGATCAGATTCGATAATAGGTTGAGGCCTTCAGACACCACCGGTGGCGGGTTATCGCCTCCAGTAATGTAATTCATTGCCAGATCGTAAGTCTTACGATCTTCAATCTGACGGGCAGTAGGGGCCGCCGTTTTGTCATTTGGCTTTTCCACATCATCCCGGTACTTGAGCAGCATCGTCAGATTGCTTGCAGTCGTCGAGGCTTCCCCCCGATCTGCATTCCCAATCCTCGCCAGCGCATCCTCGACAACTTTCAGCTCAGTCGGGTTAATGTCCGACTTCTGAAAGGCCGGCGCTGTGATGACCAAGTTCAGTAAGCTGAGTACAACGCCAACGACATCGTCCCCAAGGGGTGCCTGGCCATCGGCTCGCAGCACGTGCGATATAAGTTCCAGCAGCTGATCGAAATGGCTTATCAGTTTTTCCGGGGCCTTGTCCATGAACTTTTGTAGCAAAGTGACGTCGACAAGGTCCTGAATGGCAGAGTCTGCTTCCTCATCATGAGTGACCAGCTTGATGGTCAAGCTGCTTTGTTTGCTGGCTGACTGGATCCATCGTCGCAGGAGGTACAAGAAGACCGAGGACACTTCTTCGGTTGTACATACGGATGTCAGGAATTCAACCAAGGTGGTTGATTTGTTCTCAATCTCTCCCCAGTCTAGTTCCGCGTTTTGCTTCTGTTCGGCAAACGGACGGCAAGTGCTCTCTATGCCCCCTTCGGACCCATGGCGGTATCGCCATTGTAGACCCTCTGCGCCATACAGGGATCCTTTGCATTGCATATTACGGATAAACGGGATGAGGTTGTCCACATCACCGAATAATCTCAAGTGGGTCTGCACAAGAATCCGCGCAGGCATGCAGAAGCGCTTTTCGGTGTCTTGAGAGGGGCTGATCCAGGAAGCGAGAGCCCAAAGTTGCAGTTGGACTGGCTTGAGGACTCGTTTACAAAGCCCGGGCGATGGATTTGACATGATTAGTAGTTGCAGCCGTTTAAGCGACCTCTCGAGGTCAGCAGCAGCAACAAGGACTTTTTCCCGACCCAGTTCCACAACTTCGTCGTCGTCGTCGTTGGAGCCGAAAGAATCTCCCCTTGAGGATTTCAGCGATGGGTTAATGGTTTCCACCAAAGGCTGTACGAAAGCGTTCCAACCAGGTGCCCCTGTTTCCTCTCATAAGTAAAGGCGTAAAGAAACATGGCGTATCACTGTATAATTGAAAGTCATGTTCTTACCTGGGGCTCCGAATGGTTTTTTGCCCAGGATACCGAACCCGACAATCTGCGCAGCGGTTTTCGCAACATCAGGTCCAGCTTCGCCATCAAATAAAGCCATGAATTGGCCTGCTATGCCATCGAACCATGTCTGAGCATTCATCAAAGCCGGAACAGAGGAAAGAAGTTTCGTTGCAACTGCTACCGCCTCGTGCGTAATGGCAGCTCCTTGTTTTCCGCGGCTACCGCTGTCATCTGCGGGTTTCCCGGTGTTGCTCGGATGAACTGCAAACACAAACTCCATAGTAGCTCGAACGCCGTCGGACCGCAGTGGCAGATGCGTCAGACTCCTCATCAGCGGCTCCCTTAGCCATGGCGGAAGCACATTGGGCTTGATCAGAGCGTTGAGAGCATGTATCAAGATCCATGTTTGCGTTCTGACCGCATGTCAGGTTTGTCTTGAAAGTCGGCTCCCCCCTCCAAGAAGCAGCCTCACCTACCTCTCTACTAGTTCATTGTATTCACGCAAGCCGTCCTGTCGGCTTTCAGCTGCGGCCGAGGGATCGAATGCTTTTTTTGCAGCATCCACGATATCCTGTGTGATCTTCGGCTGAGATTGCCGAGTATCCGCCAAGTCGGCCATAGTATCCAGACACCATGTAGATGCAAGAACCAACGTCTTTGAGATTTATAAGTGCCAGACTGATTCTCGAGGCAAAGCTCTTTTACAAATGAGAATAAGCTGCCTGGTGGCACGAGATAGGAAGTAGTAGTAGCTGGACTTCGAGGGAAACCGGCCTGCACTGTACCAATGCACTGTATGCTCAACCAGTTCGCAGTCACGTGCTCTCGCGTTCTTGGGTTTGCTTGGTCCGTGCGTCGAGCTCTCCATCACATGCCTTCCCCACGCGTGTCCTCATGTTTACTCTCTTCCCTGTTCATCAACCACCGTCAGAACACTTCAGATACGCCAATTCCTCGATTTGTTGCCCGAGATGTCGCCGCTATCCATGGAAATGTCTTCTTCGTACGTATTGTCGCTTGGGTCTCCTCATGTAGCTCACGGCAGAGCCTCCTTCGTTGCTCTCAAGAGCAACACTCCATCTGCACGTCGCCTCCCCCACAGTTTCCCGATCCTCGTTTTCCGTAAGGAATGCCTATCGTAGGCCCCTCCCAAGGCTTGGTTCACCCGCAATATGCAGCTTCCGAGCCTGCTCCAGGACCTCGTTGAATGCTGCAGTTGGATCCATTGCGGTCGGTCTCTGTCTGGCACCCGGACAGCCAAGAGGAAACGAGTTTCGGAACTTAACCCTAAGCATACATCTGGTTTAGTTTGCGCTCAGTCGTCCAATCTCCTTTCTAAATCGTGTTCTTTGTCGATGGACTAGGAGAGAGGACATCCAGTCACTCAACAGTGTGCAAGAGGAAGGATGCCATGGGTCATTATGTGAAAGTCTCTGGTCTGACGACGCCCGTCTGCCCTCTCCGCTGGAATTCGGACTCTGGTCGAGAATAGGCTGTCCTTGTGATGCAGCTGGCATGATAGGCAAGGAGATTGACCTTGTCTGTTGGGATCTGCAGCGGTGGCTTCATTGCCCTGGTGCAAGGTCTATGACATGGGGGCTTGAGCACAGAAAGGGCTTCAAGCAGTCAAAGACCGCGTTTCGGAAACTACACTCTGTCCTTGTGGCACCTTGCCGGAAGCCTGCTTCATAGCAGTGTCGCGAGGGCCATCTGGAATCACACAGAAACGCAACGGTTTTTGACCAACCCAATGCCATTCTGCAATGCTCTCGGATGCTCCTCACATGCCCGCCTGCTTTCTGGGTGCACATCAACACGACTACCAACGTCATGATCTCTGTCTATTTACCGCTTGCTCCCTGGACCACACCACAGCACCCGCTCTCGGTGTGTGATGCGGCAGCATCTAGTCTGACCAAGCGCATTAACCTTCGGTCGTTGGCTCTGTCCCTCGATCTTGCAAGGACGCCAGTTCCTGGCTGGGCTACCCAGCAACTTCCTCGGTAGATTTCGTCAAGGAATTGCTGAGATGATAACGCGGCTTTTATTGATGTGTTTTGTGCGCGTGTTGACGCCCTCCTAACCACGAGGGTTCTGGAGAGGAAACAAAAACAAGTCTTCGTTGGCAGTGCGAGACAAACGGAAGGAGGCTCCCCTGACTGCATCCGGAACACCCAGGCTGCAATACGCTACTCAGACTTTGGACTAGGTGAACTTGAAGAAGGCAGCAAATCCTTTGGAGGATTGGCACCGGGCATCGGTCCATTTCGGATACCGGGAATACGACTCGGAGTCGAGTTGAGATCGAACGAGGACCCATCTTGAGTTGGTGTCAAAGTTTAGCACTTGTCGAGTTCCCTGCTCAACGCTTCTCTGAGTCCACTTCACGGGCTGCCACCATTTGACTTGTTCATTGACACGACGTACTTTGTACGAATATTGGATTATAAGGACACACCATAGATTTGGAAGGTAGTCCTGGTTGTCCTTCTCCCAGAAATGGCCGGAGGACAACCCCCCGCTGGTGAGGGGATAAGTCACCCCTGTTCCGATGGCTATGAGACTCCTCGCTAACAATGCTCTGCAGGTCAGGCTAGGTCATCTAAGGATGTTCGCATCTCTCCGCCGATATGTTGTAAACTCACCGCTGCTTGCAACTTCCTCTTGCAACTTCCTCTTGCGTGCCGTTGTGAAAAGGTGCAAGGACAAGCCATGTTCGCCAAATTTGACGTCAGTGAGTATTCGTAATCGCCATCGTCAAAGTTCCAAGCCCAGAAATCGGGTCTGAGCTCCCGTTGCGATCAGTACCGTAAGCGGGAATGGTTAGCTATCAAGATGAGGCATCTCTAACCTCTCATGTCGTTGGGGGTTTTTTTTCTTAATAGATAGGCAGCCCCAGTCGTGTACACATCAATTTCCCGAAACGAGCGGGTGGCATCACGGCTAAAGTCGGTGTTCATTTTTTTCCATATGACGACGCCGCCAGTCCTTGGCAGACACGGCGCGGCAAACTTAACGATGTCATGTACAGGGTTCAGATGCAGCGCAACCTGAGAAAGATTCTTGAAGCCTACCGCATTGAGCCATGGGGGGCCACCGCGGACCGTCGACCTCTGCCAGCGGCGGCAGAGTGTGTGGCTTTGGGAAAACATGCCTAGCCGGGGCGTCTTGTTTGATATTAATCAGCCGAGAGCCCTCGAAACAGGAAGTTGAGGAACAATCTATCGAGCTTCGATTGAGGGGATTCTCAAGGCAGCGCTAGCTCCAACGGCTTTGGCCGTGTTGATCAGCCCCACAGGGAGCGAGGAAGAGCGCGAGAGGGAAAAAAAGCCTTTGTCGCTTCTCAATCAGGACGTAGGGCGATGCAGGGAGGTGGAGCGTAGCCCTGGTTGATGTTGCAAGACGTATGAAACAGCATCCAGGGCCTGGCTGCTCGGAGGAGTTCCCTGGGCGGGCAATTAACGTCGGCGAGCTGCTGCTCTGAGTGGTTCACCCGGAGAACTGGGCTGGTCACCGAGAGCGTTTTTGGATCAATCCCTTGTTTTGCGTGCGAGTGAGTGTGTGCGGTGAGATTAGCCTGCCTATCGTGGGCTATAACTAAGCCGGGCGAAGGGCTGGGCGCTTGAAGCTTCGTGGCGGCATTGGAGATGTATCAATGCTCTCAGGTTGACTTCCTGCCAAGGCAATTAACGGGACCTGCTGTGCCATTGCTCTAGTAGTACTCACTCGTACTGCCAAGGTAGCAGTGCTAAAGGAATAAGGTCCCGTCCAGGTGAAATGCAGCTGCCTAGTGGCTAGGACAGGCAGATATAAGGTGCAGTCCGCGCTCCGTATAGTGCTCCGTGGATAAACCTGGCAAGGCCGAGAGCTAGCAGGCCGTACGAGTACATTAGCAGCACTGCTGGCGTCAGTCGAACATCATGGTATCACGTTGTCTCGCCAGGCAATTGAGGGATGCTCGCCCAAATCCAGGTGGGATTGGAAGCTGGAGGGCATCCAGGGAGAAATGAATGACATGCGACGTCGAGTTGCAGTCTAGCGTCAACCCTTCGTACCTGGGTACCGCAGACATGTCTTGCGCGAGAGTATCGAGGACCAACGCCAAAAGTACCCGCATGTACCAAGAGGCACCGAAGGCTAGGCCTCGGGTGAGATTATCGGCAGGGCGGTACGGGGTTTCCTCTGCACGGAATACTGTGTACGGAGTAGCTTGTACGGAGCATTCTGCCCAGGCACGGAGTATCCGTACAACCTCGGCCGAGAGGAAAGTGGACTCCCTGGGCACGGCAGGCATGACTTGCATCTGGGCCAAGACGAAAGAAGCACCCAGTAGCCCAAGGCCGTCGCCCCACCATGCCAGAAGGGTCAAGGTGTCTTCTTGCACACACTCAGCTCAAACAACAAACTTGACGCTCAAGCTCGTAAGCAGCCCGACGGCAACGGATCCGACTCGCCAGAACGCGGCCGCGAAGCAACTAACGGCAAAGGGATCGCTCACCTCTTGCACGCTCTTAGAAGTTAAAACCGCGCGGCCGAAACTGAGGCGTGGCGGCCAGCATGAAGGGCCGATGCCCGTTGGAGTCCTGCATCGCCGGTTTGCGGTTTGCGGCTTGCGGTTTGCGGTTTGCGGTTTGCGGCCTGCGGTTACGAGTACAACCTCACCAACGCTTCACCGAGCCACTCCTTCGACCACGGACCACTCTTGGCTCTCGAGCCCTTAAGAGGAAAACATCGCCGTACGATATGCTATCCATGCTATTCTAGTCAAGACTGGCCTAAGCCCTGTAACGACAGTCCGAGGTAACCATGAACGAGAACCAAGGCAGAGCCTCACCGTTCCGCCCCCAAGAAAGAAAAAAAAAAAGACAAAATACCCTTTTCCCGCCCCAAGCTTGACAGTTTCCCGGCATTTCCCAGCGGCACACAAATCCCTCCGAGAACAAAAAGTCCCCAACTCCCTTGCCCGTTTCCAATCCCTTGTTTGCAGCCCTTTTCAGATGCCCGTTAGTCCATCCGTGGGCATCAGGCCATCCCGCGCAACAGCCAAGGACTGCTGCAACAGGGTAGCGCACAATTTTTTTTTATGTCTTTTTTTTTGCTCTAATCCGGATCTCCTTCTCTTTTGAACCAACGCCGAACTTTTTCCCTCGCTTCAACCAGTGAACCCATCCTAGCCAATTCTTTTTCCCGTGTTCTTCAAAGGAATGAATGAATGTGTGAGAGCAGCCCTTCATAATCCATCAGGTCATGGCACTTGTCATGACGTGAAGCAGGATCAGAAAATGCCTGCGTCTCCTACCTACATAGTTGCAACATCAAACGGTTGTGCTGCCGAGATCTGATTCAAATGACCCCTACCCCATCGTTAGCCCTTCGAATCAAACAAAAGCGGGCCTGGCGTCCTCTTACTAGAATCAATCGAGCTGGCTGCCATTGGGCAATGACCAGCGAGCAATGGCTTGATACGAAGATGGCATGGTGCTGCCTCTCAATGGCAGAGTCTGTGGCTGTTGGCCATTGTCGATAATGCCATTGCCCTTGCCGTGGAGGATCCCGCTCTCTCCAACGTCACTTGGGGCAACAGATTCCATGAATGTATCTTGTAAGATGTCGTCTCGGATACGAGGTGCGACAATGTTAACTTGATAAGCCGTCGAAGATGGCAACGATTCTTCCTTAGCATCTCTGCCTTCAGCCTATATTTTTTTTCATCTCATGTTAGCCTCACGAGACTGGACATTGTGAACCCACTCACACGGAGCCTTCACACCGTCTGCATGTTGGATTCGATCATTGATGTGACTTACAATGCAGGTCGCACATGGCGAGTTGTTTACCCACACCCAATTGGGACAATTGTGCGAGTAAAAGTTCTTGCAACGGTACTTGTAGAAACCTCCGCTGCTCATTGTGATGACGAGACAAGGTGTATGCTTGGAGAAAGGAAAGGTAAGGAGGAAGAGGTCAAGACTTGTGGGCAAGAGGAACAAAGTGCAAAGATGGCAGAGAGATGTGCGGTATGACTTCTTGGAATGCTGAAAGTGATGCTGAAAGTGCTGATCGAGATAGAGGCAAAAAAGAGGTCCTTTGACTGCTTTATATATCGACATCTCGGACGGCCGGCTTGACAACGAGCTTCGACCCCGGACACCGTATCAAGATACGCACATGCTACGGTGCGTCACTGTGAAAAGATTCTCACCCTGGCCTATCCGCTTCCTCCGTATCTTGAGAAGCACTTTGTCGCCATGTACTCTGGGGGGTGTTTGGCCAACGCTGTATTGCATTAGCTATCCTGACAAGGTCATCCTCCATACTACATGGGAAAAAAAAGGTGGCGCCCGGGGATCAAGTCATTGTCCAGGGGTGTCTGGCTAGATGGCCCTCAACTCCCCAGCCGCCTTGACGCAAACAAAGTGCACTAGCCAATCCTTGCTTGCATGCGAGAGTGCCTACTGCAGAGCAGAGATTGCCAACTCCAACCGACTTGACGTCCAGAGCGCAACAAGATACCGTCCGTGACGTGCAGGTAGCGTGGGAGAGCTCCCCACCTCGCCACTTGTGTGAATGCTCCGGGTGGACGGCTTCGGGCCTGATGATTGAGTTTACGCAGACAGTCACGCAAGGCGCCATTTACGATGCTAACAGACGCAAAGCAGCAACTCCTCTCAGCTGTCGCGACTAAGGATGGCATCCCAGAGACTACAGCAATACTAGCAGCACGGTTTACTGCTCCATCATTTAGCGCGTCGTCAAAATTTGCCAGCTTCTGTGGGTGGCTTTCCGGCACCCAGTCAGCTAGGGGGGGCAGCCCTGTGCAACTTGGTCCACACACTCTAATGTCCAGCTGCATGTACGTCCATGCTCGTACTCTTGAATGGGGCCGTTCGTGTGCATCTTACACACCCCTTGCGTCCCCGGAGCAAAGTTAGTCTGAGCATCTCTGTTATACGCCGCTTGTCGAGAGATGACAGCATGGCCTCCTACGAGTACGCACAAGAGACCAACTCGAAATCCAAGTTGGGAGCAAAGGCAACAGCCCGGAAACTTGCACTAAAGGGAAGAATTACAGGAACAACCGTATGGGGAAACGGGAGTGGCCGGCCCGCGTGCTTAGACGAGTAGTAGTTGGGGATTTAGGGCTTGTCTATCGGCCGAGTAGTGGGTGGCGTCTGGTCAGAGGTTTGAAGATCAGCAGCAGCCGTCAAACGTCGCACTATCTGATCTGTGTACACATCTCACGGACCGCTCAAACACGGAGGGCCGAATGTTGCCCCCTCTATGACGGTGAAAGAAGAGATCGACTCCGAATCATCCAGGCTGTTCTGCGGACTTTGCCATACGGATGATTGGCGGAACGCGTACGGAGTACCACTTGGGATCTGTATGCATAATGCTCAATTCGAGGCTCCTCCCCCCCCCCTTTTTTTTCCCCGGCGAGCATAAGATACCGAACAACTGCTTCCCCGAGAATTTGTGTGCTTGGGTACTCCTGTGTCATACACAGCCACTCATCAGCTGTTGCCTATTGATTCCACGACCCCATGGTGTTGTCTCAATATCAACGAGAAAAAGAAAGGGAAAAAAAAATCCCGCCGTCAGAGACTGAAGCCCCTACCGCTCAATGGCCAGCACCCTTGCTCTCATTGAACCCGGAAGATTTGCGCGAAGGGGTGTGAATTCCATGCCGGAAGCTGGCTCTCAGACCGCTGAACCAGAAGCCAAGCGGTATCCAATGCGACTCGGCGCGGATGCAATGGCATTGCATCCACAAGCGCTGTTGTCTCTGTACTGCATGTACGAGTACCTTGGAGGGGTGCGGACGAAATTCACAGCCAAGTATCGTACAATGATTATATCGCATAAGGCGCAGCCGCTCATTGGCCATAGCAAATCCCCAATGCAAGACAGTATGGGAGAGGGACCATGGCGGCCGTTTCCGCGGAATCATGCCGGCTTTGGGTGTACCCAAACGAGCAGACAGCAGCTTGTTTTCTCCTCATCGCTGTTCAACCTTGCACCCCAGAGACAGTGAGTCGAGGCGGGAATAGAATTCCACATATATGCACGGAACGCCGGAAATACGACCTTGGTCAGAGGGAGCGTTCTGATGCAACAAAAACTCCGCGACAAGACGAAAAGGCTCCATTGGAAGCTTGCGGCCAAGGACGTCATGGATTGGGACGAGCGTGTCCTTGGGTATGCTTGACCAAGGTACATCCGCTGTGGACTCGGCTCTCTGCTACCTTGCTCCGCCTCGATTTTGGCTCGGTCCGCCCCGTGTACTGGCGGCTATCGACCCGGCCTGCCACTGCTGCTAAATCTGGAATCCCAAGCCGTCCGTCCAATGGCACCGTCGCAATTGAGGGGCCTTTGACTCTGGACGTTGATAGTGCAGCAGTGTTGGAGTTGGAGCCTCCGAGACAAGGTCTGGATGCAGTGGAGAAGAGCCACGGTCCTGCGTCATCCCAGGCTGTTTCAACGTTGCCCACAGCCCAATTGTCATAAACATGGCACACCATGGTCAGCTCCAAGTCAGCGGGGGGAAATGGGCATCGTCGCGTAAAACTTCCAGTTGTGAAGTGTTGCAACGGGCACCGGCGCTGGAGACCAATGAGAAGATGATGTTCAACCTTTCGAAACTTTATGCACCGCCCTACCGCCCGTCATGTCCAGCATCAGGCCTCTAACATGTAGCTGTTGCCTGCCAGACACGATGGGCTCGAGTCATTCTGGAAACATGTCATGTTTTGGTCGCCACAATGGCCTCGCAAAGTCGCACAACAGCCCTCAATGCCTCTGGCTTCTGAAAGTGGAACCTGGGGTTTGTTGGTACATACGTCTAGGTACGTGTGCACCGCACGCCGAGCCGCCGACGTTGTGCTATAAGCACACGAGAAAACAACATCAATGCAAGTCTTCGCCCACGCCCACGCCGACGGTGTTTCAGCCGCATGCTAGAGCATCAGAAGCGCCCCTAGAGGCGTGAATAATCTCATTTTCCTTGTGCTGTGGCGTCAGTACCAAACAGAAGACCGACATGTCATCCCGAGAGAACAAGACAGCATGAATCAGAGTGCATTCCACGACCGTCGGGTCATCCGAATGCTTCACACCGAGGCCCAATGGGAATCAATGCCACGGTGCTGAGTCCGGATCGTGTTTCGTCGTGACTGGCTTGATGTCACTGCTGACTGGGTAGAATCTCAGGCGCTGGCGATTGATTGATGCACCTCTGGTCTGGTCAAAGCAGGGTCTCAGTCTTTTTCCTCCTGAGCCCACCATGCCGTCTTTCACAAGTCAGCCGTTTAGGAATAAGCGTAGTGTCAGATCCAAAATTCCGCGCGGATCGGTCCTTGTTCCTATTCTGAAGACGGCTACGCTAACAGCTTGCCGCGCATACACGCCCCTCCTCTCCAATATGACAGCCGCACCTGGTCCAGCTCAAACGAATGTTGTGTCCTCTGTCATGTCTGGCACCTACAACCGCCTCACTTTTTTTTTGCCCCCCAAGACCTGCATATGCATAGTACTAGCCTACTCTAAGCCTCGGCCCATGGGGCCATCATTCCCCGGACCAATATTTCGCTTTCGTGCAGTGTACAGCAGGCGGGAGGGGGGGCCCCAATTCTCATCTGATGTGCCGAACCAGCTCGCCAACCCCCAGCCTCCTACCTACTCAAAGCAGCTGCACAGCTGCATTAGTACGAGGAGGCGCGTACGTGCTAGTACCTTGGGGCACTCTGATACCTAGTAACCCGGTACTAGGTGCGAAGGATGGCAACACAGGCCAATGGTGCTCTGCATGTGTGCCACCGCCAAGTCACAAATGACAAGTCAAAGCAACGAACGGGTTGTGACGGTCCACCCGGATGCTGCCGCCGTCACTAAAAGAAGATGTACCGAGTACACAGGACCGGCATTGGATACGTGACACCTTGACCGTGCCAGCCTCCGGGATTTCGGGCCCCGTGCCGCATGGGAAAGGAGGCTGGAGCTGTGTCTGTCCCATCCCGTCAGTAAGAATGGATGTGACGGTGCTGTGTACCAAGTATGGAGTGCCCGTAAGTGGTGGAATTATACGCAGCATCGAGGCCTTGGGGGGGGGAACACAGTCCGGGGAGGCTGTCGTCAAGTGTGGTCGCCCAGCTGACGGATCTTCGGCGTGACATTCCGTTCATGCCTGACTCCGCGTGGGCAATCGACCACTGGCCCGCAGCAACTTGCCGGATTGGTCTACAGGGTGCGGAGGAGAAGCGTGTCTGGGAGCTGCTTGTACTGCTGTATCCACGCCAAAAGCAGTCCTTTCACCGACACGCGTGTTTTTTTTCAGCCGCAAAACGACAAAATACGAGCCAGACAAAAGGGGGCAGCAGAGTGACGAGCTCGAGCCGTGTCCGAAATCATTCTATATTGCAGCTGCCATGAATCCTGCTCACACATGCTGAAACCAAGCAGGCCCGTGTCTACATCTAACTGGTCCAAAAGCAAACGCCCCCAAAAGCACGGTAGCTACTAGTGTGATGCCTCCCTTACATAACAAGGTTCCTTCTCCATTGCTCGGCCGCCCTCGTCCATGATCCTGGTTTCCGTCAGGCTCCAGGCAATGACCGAGACTTTGATGGGCTGCCAACAATTCGTCCGTCCTCCATCTTGTCGTTCTGCATGTCTGAGTCCAAAAGAGCGGGGTCTCAGGTTTTTGGATCCCACGGCCGACTAAAAAAAGGGGGGGCTGTTCTAACTAAGTCAAGGTGAAAAGCAAGTTGAAAGAAGGAGAAAACAAGAAAAAGAAGGAAAAAAGGCAGCCGAGTTGCTCTAGTCTCAACGATGGGCGCAAGGGAGGGCGGCCTATCTTTTTGACAGAAGCCTCTTGGCTCTCTAAGCGAGAGTAGCTGCGCTGCGCCATGTCTCAGCAACGTCACTCGTGCAGCTCTCACCGACTGGCCTTTTTCATAGCCTCCTTTCTTCGTTTCTTTTCTGCGGCTCGGGCCAATGACCGCTTGATGTCTCCATCCTCCAAGGTGTCCATGTCGAAGTAGACGGGTGCGATTTCCTGGTTGCCAGAGTCAGCCCTTCAAGCCTCGTTTGACGCAAAATGCACAATGGCGGGGTATTTATTCAATCTGCCGCAAAACTTACCAATAACCACTCGGGCCTGATGCCTGTGCATGTGCGGATGTACTGTTTAGACGTAAGGACGAATTCGTTATACAGGACCCAGTCGTACTCGGTACGCAGCACGGTCGAGGGATGGATCAGGACGGCCTGCTCATCCTTTACGGTTCGGTAAACTTTGCCTGAGCTCTCCTTCATGGCGACCTGCATGAAAAACCCGGCCAGCATAGCCCGTCGGATGTTGGTGTAGTAGTTTTTGTCCTCAAAGGGGGTGGAAATTAGGTCGAGCCCGTGCGTCTCCATGATGCGCTTGAGTTGGGCACGAACGCTGTCGGCGCTGGAAAGGTGGCGGTAGGACAAAAAGTGTTCGTGGCACCACTGCTTGGCGGAGCTTGGATCCGACGTCTCCTGGCCCTTGTAGGCGTGGTAGGCGTTGAGCAGGGTCAAGTGGTCGCCGTCCGGGTGGGCAAAGAGCGCCTTCATCTCGTCTGCTCGCTTACGGCTACTCGCGGGCCGCACAAAGATCTGAGGCACCGACAAGAGGGAGGTGATGGAGAGGATCTCATTGGAGCAGTAAAATTCCGGCGACGAGATGAGCATGACGGCCAAGGCGGGATCTAGGGGGAATTCCGACGCCAGGCCGCCGAGCGTGGTCAGCTCGCCGTCGTCGTCGAGGCAAGCGAGGTAGTTTAGCTCTTCCAACGCCCGCATCATGGTCTCGGGGGCAGGAGGGTCCATGAGATCAAAGTGAACGAGATCTTCCACTCCCAGCTTCTTCAGCTCCAGAACGGTGTTGGCGAGGTTGGACCGCAGGATTTCAGGATAAGTCTGCTCAATAAGCTCCTTCTTGAATGCCTTTTCGGTGTAGAGTCTAAAACACTTGCCAGGCTTTGTACGACCGGCACGACCAGCACGCTGCTGCGCAGAGGCCTTTGAGATGGGCGAAACCAAGAGGGACTCGACTCGGATCCGGGGGTTGTAGATCTTTTGCTTGCTGAAGCCGGGGTCGACGACGTAGACGATGCCGTCAATGGTCAAACTGGTTTCAGCAATGTTGGTCGAGACAATGCATTTTCGGCCGGGCTGTCCACCCTTCCTGAGCGGGCCGGGTGCCTTGTCAAAGATGCGTTGCTGCTGGTGCGGTGGCAGCGTGCCGTACAGAGGATAAATCGCCAGCGGGCCGGCGTCCATCTCCCGCGTCAGCTCCTCGGCCTCGAGGCCAATCTTTCGGCACGCGTCCTCGATTTCGTCTTCACCCGTGAGGAAGAGCAGAATATCGCCTTCGGGCTCGGAGGCGTGGATCTGGAGAACGGTTCGGATGGCAGCCTCGACGTAGTCCCTCTCCGGCTCGGGGGTGTAGAAGATCTCGACAGGGTGAGTTCGGCCGGGGACGGCCAGCAGGGGCGCATCGTTGAAGTACTTTTGAAACTTTTGGGCATCGAGAGTAGCAGACATGATGATGATCTTGAGGTCTGGGCGTCTCTCTGCAATCTGCTTCAGCAGAGCCATGAGAATGTCGGTGGCCAGTGTTCTCTCGTGCGCTTCGTCGAGGATGATGCAGCTGTATCTAGACATCTCGTGGTCGTGCATGGCCTCACGCAGGAGCATACCATCCGTCATGTACTTTAGCATGGTCTTGGGCGTCGTCTTGTCTTCGAAACGGATGCTGTAACCGACTTCCTCTCCGAGCGTGACGTCCATCTCATCGGCCACACGCTGGGCTACTGACATGGCAGCGACTCGACGCGGCTGCGTGCAGGCAATAAGCTTGCCATTGAGATGTGGCAGCTCATCGTACACGACGTACTGGGGGATCTGTGTCGTCTTTCCGGAACCAGTCTCACCGACGAAGACGAGGATCTGGGTCGAATGATACTTGTTGAGGAATTCTTGCCTAAAAGATAAGAGGTCAGTCAGTGATTCTCCCGCGCAACGAGAAAAGCGGTGCATGGCGAGGGTGGCACAAACCTCTGCTTGTGGACGGGGAGATCTCGCCGGGTCTGCAGAATCTGAAAGTATTTTTGCGAGTGCTGACGGCCCGTGAAGGGGTTCGAGTCGGAATCCTCGGCCTTGGAAGCCTCCTGCGCAGATGTCTGGCGGCGCTTCATTCCCGCCAGCGGCGAGTTGGGCGAAGGCTCGCCGGATCCCCAACCGTTCTCTTCTTCGTACATGTGGGCGAGATACGGGTTCGCCTTTCCATCCATCTTGGTCTTCTTGTTGGATGTCTCGTCCGAGTCTGCGCTCGCTCGCTTGGCTCCTCTGTCGGCCATTTTGAAGCAATGGGAAGGCGTCGCGCAACGGGATTGGGGAGAGGCTGCCTGTCGCTCGCTGGAGATTTGCGGCTCGCGGTTGGCCTAAAGAAAAAAATTTGGCGGGACTGGCAAAATGCTCTTATCGATAAGACGCTAGTAGCCTTTACAGTGCCGTCTGCAGATTAACACTGGTCTGTTTTATACTGCGAGAGGATATAGAAAGCAGTGGTATGAAGTATTGGACAAATTCAGCGGTATTCGGATTCATATGTACATGTCACTGTCTAAGTAATAGCATATATCCATCTTGTCTCCCTGTAAAGTGTACCTTTAGGCACCGTAGCCCATGACCCTAAGCAGCTCAGCATCGTCACAACGGAAGCATCCACCATCGACGTCGCTGGCAATGCGCACTGTGGTTACACTGCCCCTGTTCTCTCCCACTGAGAAAAGCAACCGCATCAAATCAGTCTGCCTTGACATTCAAGTGAGAGGGGACGGATCATCACGGCCCGCCTACGAGCTGAAAAGGGTCAGTATCAACTAAGGTCTTCATTTTCCCTTTTACCACCAGCTTGTCCGATAGTCAAGTGTTCTTTGACAGGAAAAGAAGCGACTCAAAAAAGCTCAAGCTCGTCAACCCCACCAAGACAGAAACTTCCGGGTAGGGCAACAAGACAGTTCTTACAGCTTGCACGCCAAAATGAGCTCAGAAGTAGAGGCAGGAGGCTTCTCTTTCCGAGGGAACTATCAGGAGAACCGGCCCGTGTTTACTCTTGGGTACCATGACTCCAAGAGAGAACAGCCGCTCTCAGAGCTGCAATATGGATACCTACTGAACCAAGATGCGAGTGAGCCGATGGCCCTGCAGTGCTGCCCAGATACTAACCGTCTTTATTAGTTTTCTGTGGCTACTACGCCAATCACCAATAGCCATTTCAAGTCTAGAGTCTTCAAGGTTGTGTCGGATCATCTAGCAACGCTAAAGGCGAATGGCGAAAAGGGAACGAGCGAGGCCACGGCCAATCGAGCAGACCCTATTCTCCTGCCTCTCACCCCGGAAGACACTGGCATGTTCCCCTCTCAAGCCGTCAACACCTATGTCGCCTACACGAGCCCCTGGATTGATCTTTGCTCGAACGATCCGGTCATTGCCAACATCTCTCGCCAGGTGCTTAACCTCGAGCTTAACTATGCAAGCTGGTGCGGCGTGAAGAGCATCATCGTTACAGGACCTGGCCGAGACGCTTCCAAGGACGGGGGAAGTCAGGGGATCGCACAGTACTCTCGGGCTGTTCAAGAGGCCTTGACTATTGCCCCCGCCATCACCATCCTGATTCACATACCCATGTACCGCGAACCACCTGTTGGGACACAGGCTGAGACACTATCCTCACTGAATGGAGAGGAAGCATCCACGTCTTCGGGAGGAGACATTGATATATTAACTACTTGGGATTCCTGGCATCAAATCAGATCAGTTTGCAAATACAACCCCAGGCTCCTCGTTGGTAAGAGAAAAAAAAATACCCCTTTCTACTTCTTACCTGATTTCATTCATCTCTGAGCACTACTGACTCCAAACCCCCAACAGCACTCAAGATGCCAAGAGTCGTGCCAGAGAAGGATCTGCAAAATCGATGGTTCTGCGAACCTCTTCACTACCTGACCTTTAGCCCCGAAGTTTTCCAGAAGAACAAGGTTGGCTATCCTAGCCTGACCAAGAGCCACCAGGAGGTCATCTTTGCCTACATGCGCTTGAAGAATGCCCCTTGGCTTTTACTCTGCGACGTCGGCCCTGATGTGCGGCACATTACCGAAGATGGCAAAGATGAGAATGCGCCTTTAACAGAGGCCGATTTCCCCAGCTTGGAAGAAGCCCATAAGCCCGCCTTTCGCGTGTCTACCGAGTCCAATGTCCACTGCGATTACTTGCGATGGCTAGAAAGGCAGCAGCCTCCATTTTCAGTACTAGAGACACCCATCCTTACCAATTTCCAGGATTGGTTACAGTCACCGCTGCAGCCCCTGTCGGACAACCTGGAATCGGCAACTTACGAAGTCTTTGAGAATGATGCCATTAAATATGACCAGTATGAGTTAGCCATCGCCGAGGCTTTGAAAGAGTGGAGCGAATTGAAGCTCCCAACCTCCAAGCCTGGCGTTGTCGTCATGGCAGTCGCTGGCTCTGGCCGTGGCCCTATAGTGACCAAGGCCATTGAAGCAGCGGAATCTACTGGCGTCAAGGTGGAAGTTTGGGCCGTCGAGAAGAATCCCAATGCGTATGTATACCTCCTTCGCCAGAACGCTCAGAAATGGGGCGGCAAGGTAAATGTTATCAAGACGGACATGAGAGCTTGGAAGGGTCCACTGATCTCAGATTCTCCCGAGACTGGTCCGGTATATGGAAAAGTTGACATCCTCATTTCCGAACTGCTCGGCTCTTTTGGCGACAACGAGCTTTCTCCCGAGTGTCTGGATGGCATCCAGCATGTTCTGGCAAAGCCTCACGGCATCTCCATCCCGCAGTCTTACACCGCACACCTGAGTCCTATTGCCACACCCAAGCTGTATACGGACATTAGCGCAAGAGCCCAGACCGACTCCAATGCCTATGACACTCCTTGGGTGGTGAGCCTGTTCTCACTCGACTATGTGGCCCAGAGGGTACCTGGCCACCCTCGATTCCAGCAGGCATGGGAGTTTTCACACCCCATTCCCGATTCAACTCTCGAGGCCATCGCGGCGCGGCGGTCTGGAGGAGTTGTTGGCGGAACTGGAGGGTCCATGGCAGGCGCTGCGGGAGCAAACGATCACAACTCTAGGTTCTGCCACCTGACATTTGTCGCTCGTACTCGCGGAGTCACCCACGGACTGGCAGGATATTTCGAGTCTACCTTGTACGAGCTAAAGGCTGGCCCGAACAAGGGCAGGAAAACGGAGATTAGCATTCACCCGGAACGAATCGATGCGAAGAGCAAGGACATGGTGTCTTGGTTCCCTATATTCTTCCCGCTCAAGGTGAGTTTTTAGAAATTCGGTTACCCAGTGGCATGTGTGGGAGAAGCCACCTATAAGTACTAACATTGATGACAGCAACCCCTTTACTTCCCCGCGGATACTGAGCTGGAGGTGAGCATGTGGAGGCAAACGGACGATACCAAGGTCTGGTATGAATGGCTTGTGGAGGCGTGGACCTGGGTTGGGCCTTCGACACGTGTCAAGGTAGCATCTTCAGAGCTTTGTAGTAGCCGGAAGCTGGCATGTCTGATGTAGACATGCGGCTGCTATGTCCTACTAGCTAAGACGCATAGCTGCGGCATTCAGTCTCCGTGACCTGGGCTTTCACTTGTGTACGGAGTAGAGCGGTTAAAACTATAGCCGAGCGTGGTGCTGAAAGAACCCGAAATCGGTCAAAATCTCAAGGGATCGGGATATTTACGAAGCCCTTTTCTCTCTCTCTCCATCTGTCCATCTGCTGTGAAGTCAAATCCAAGCCATCAATGTGACAATCATGTCTTGTTTTTGCAGCCCGATGCAGGCATCAAATGACAAACATGTGAGCCTCTCTGGGACGGCGGCAAATGCCGAAGCAGCTCCGGGGCTCGCCGGCGGGGAAGCTGGTTGACCCGGCACCGGTACCGGCAATCGGGCAATTGCTGAAGCGCAAGCGCCGATTGCATGTGGCTCGTCCGATATAACTCGTGCTAGGATTTAATCCCTGGGATTCTCATTGGTGTTTCTCTTCTCTTTCTCTCTCCTCGGCTGTGGGGATACAATTCGGCGCGGAGACCATGGCCTCTGTCCGATCGGCTGTGAGAGCATTGCCCCGCAAAACGGCAGCAGGATACCAGTCCAGCTATTACCCCTCCATCCCCAGACCCAGACCTCCTGTCTTCGTTTTCATCTTTGTCCTTGTCTTCATCTTCGCATCGTTTGAGCCCTCCGTCCTCTTCTCCGAGTCACGCGCAGAGACGCCAGCTAGCCACAATGTCTACGCAAGCCGCGCACCCGGCCCTGCTCATCCCGGGGCCCATTGAGTTCGACGATGCCGTGCTCCAGTCGATGAGCCACTTCAGGTGCGGCTGTCACTTTCCCTAGCGCATTCATTGATTGAGGAGCTAATTGTGCTCGGCAGCGAGTCCCATGTTGGTCCCGGCTTCGTGGCCACCTTTGGCGAGACACTGAGCATGCTCCGCCAGCTCTTCCAGACCACCGATCCCGCCTCTCAGCCCTTTATTCTCAGCGGTTCCGGCACCTTGGGTTGGGATTTGGTGTCTGCCAACTTGATTGAGCCCGGCGAGGACGCCCTGGTTCTAAGCACCGGCTACTTTGGCGACAGCTTCGCCGACTGCCTGGCTACCTATGGAGCTAAGCCTACTAAACTGGAGGGACCAATTGGCGGACGGCCCCAGTTTCCGGAGATTGAGGAGGCATTGTCGGAGAAGAAGTACAAGCTCGTCACCGTTACCCACGTTGACACCTCTACCGGTGTTGTGAGCGATCTCAAGGGCCTTGTCCAGGCTGTCAAGAAGGTTTCTCCGGAAACATTGGTCATCGCCGATGGCGTCTGCAGTGTAGCCTGCGAGGAGATTGCATTCGACGACTGGGGCTTGGACGGCGTCATCACTGCAAGCCAAAAGGCCATTGGTTGCCCGGCCGGATTGTCCATCTCAATGTTCAGCGGACGAGCGATGCAGACGTTCAAGAACAGAAAGTCACCTCCGACATCTTACTTTGCCTCGATGAAGAACTGGACACCTAGTAGGTTTGATCTATGCGTCGACTGCGCGTGCCTTGCTAGACCCAACCGAAGCTGATGCTGACATGAAATCGCGTCTAGTCATGCAAAACTACGAGGCAAAGAAGCCTTCGTACTTTGCCACCCCATCGCCCCAGCTTGTACACGCCTTGAACACGGCCCTGAAACAGATTTTGGCACGACCACTGTCCGAGCGCTTCCAGAAGCACAAGGAAGTGTCTGACAAGATCAAGAAGGCGGTTTCCGACCTTGGGCTGCAGATTGTCGCAACCAAACCCGAGGATCAGTCGCACGCCATGACAGCCATATATCTGCCCGAGGGCGTTCAGATTGCCGACGTTCTACCCAAGTTGGGCAGCAAGGGCGTCATCTTTGCTGGTGGCTTGCACAAGGCGATTGCTACCAAGTACATTCGATTTGGACACATGGGTGTCTCTGTTGTAAGCATCCCAACTCACCTACCGGATAATAAAAGTAAAAGTACGTGTACTAACAACATCTCCCTGCAGACGGACCCCAACAGAAACGATGTCGACAAGGCTCTTGATGCCCTCAAGACCAGCTTGGCCGAGTGCGGCTATACCAAGGCATAGGAATCAGGCGGGCGGTGGCGCTGGCATTTATAAAGGAAAATGAGGTGTTAGAAAATCAAGCGATTCTATCCTAAAGGATGAGTGGCGTTTGCAATCAATGGTAGAAGAGACAAAGCAGCACGTTTATTGAAACTACAAGCTTACTGATTACAACGCCCATCTCTTCTCTGGGCATTTGAGCAACCATGTGTGTATTAATAATACACGGGATGTGATGCCCTTTTAGAGTTGCATTAGCTACCCACAGAGTACCCCCAAGTGACTTTATGCTCCGGCAAATGGGGGGAAGCAGAGCCTGGTGAATGTAGCCAACAGCATGTAGTTTTCAAGTCCCCCGTCCGTCGTTGATCTGGGCTTGCGCCTCACTTGGACCAAGAACGGGCGGGGAAGCGGCTTGAAGGCAAGGCTGGCAGACTTGTAGAGATGTAGCGATACCTGGGACGGCAACGTCATGATAACGCTAACTCCGGCCTAGCGATAGGGACGACGCTGAGGTCGATGCAATGGATCGATTATCTCCGATGGCGAGAGAGGACAATCCAAGACCTCCAGCCAGAGCTGAAGCCGTGCTGAGCTGAGCTGAGCTGAGCTGAGCTGAGCCTGAGCTGGACGGCCCTTGAAAGTAGCAGTACAATTCTGCGTCATTACTAAATGCCAACATGCTTATCGATCGGGGAGAGCAACGAGACGAGAGCAAGTGAACTGATCGGAACAAGACAGCCGTTGAAGCTCGGCCCCGCCATCCAATATGAGCTGTCCACTCTCCAGCCGATGCACTGGATCGCCCTCGCGCTGTGGCGTTCGCTACAGGCACCCACAGGCCATCGCAACGCCATCAACAGCCGCTGTAGTGGACGGCTGGTAGGCATCCAACCGCCTGGAAGCCTCCGCACTCCCCGCTGCAGCAACGGGGGCAGCCTCCAGCTCATTTGCCGTCCAAGCACCAGACAGCACCAGCAGAAAAAAAAGGATCCGCTGCGATTCTTCCTTAACCTCGTCTCCCCACCGCGCCGCCCGCCTTTTCACTCTCCCTCACTTCCTCGCATTTTTCTTTCCACGACCCGCGACCGTGTTTTCCCTTCTTTTCCCTGTGACCGAACCCCTTCCTGCGCGCCGAGAGAAGGCTGAGAATCCCCCAGCAACCGCCGCCGACGCACCGCACAGCCGCCATCTTGTGCGCTGCGTCGTCCTGGGCCCTTGGCCATCGAAATCGAACCGTGATCTCAACTGTTCCCCCCGCCTTGAACCCCCCCCTCGCTCGCTGGTCTGCCCACCATGCCTACCATTGAGGAGCTCGACAGCACAGTCCGGGCCTTTTACGAAGGTCGCGGCGAGCAGGTATGCGTATTTAGCCAGTCGGATTTCTTGGGCGGGAACTGTATTGAAGCTGACCTTTGTCTTTTTTTCTCCGTCTGCAGCAAAAAGCAGCTCAGGCAGCCTTGAACCAGGTAAACACTCCTCGGCCGTATTCTCCTCATAGCCGCCGACCTGTTATAGCTCGCAACACGACGGCGGCGCTTTGGGAATCGCTCGCTAATGCTCATGTCAACTGCAGTTTAAGGAGGATCCTGATGCTTGGCTCATGGTTGACAAGATTCTGTCGGACGCGCAGTATCCCCAAACGAAGTGTACGTGATGCCTCTCCCCCTCATCGCGTGTGTGGCAAACCACCACCAAGCTAGATGCGTTTTGCCGCATCGTTTTCGCTTAATTTGGCTGACAACTTTGACAAAGATTTGGGATTACAAGTTCTCGACAATGTCATCATGACAAGATGGAAAGTTTTGCCTCGGGAACAGTGCCAAGGTAAGGGCCCTCCCCCAAACTGTTTCTCGACTGCCATGGCGTTGCTGATAGCTTGGTTCTGCTGGCTCTAGGTATCCGAAACTTCATCGTCCAGTTCATTATCCAGTGCTCCAACAGCGAAGAAACCTTACGGGCCCAAAAGACGCTCCTCAACAAGCTTAACCTCGTGCTCGTCTCTATCCTCAAGCAAGAATGGCCACACAACTGGCCCACATTTATCAACGAAATCATTTCGTCTTGCCACTCCAGCCTTTCGATCTGCGAGAACAACATGATCATCCTTCGCTTGCTGTCCGAAGAGGTGTTTGACTACTCAGCGGAGCAAATGACCTCCACCAAGACGAGGAATCTCAAGCAGACCATGTGTGCCGAGTTCTCTCAGATCTTCACGCTCTGCCAGGAGGTTCTCAATTCGGCCAACCAGCCGAGTCTTATCAAGGCCACACTCGAGACGCTGCTCCGTTTCTGCAACTGGATCCCGCTCGGCTACATTTTTGAGACTCCTCTTATCGAGACTTTGCGAACCCGGTTCCTGTCAGTACCAGAGTTCCGAAACGTCACCCTCCAGTGCCTTACGGAGATTGGTGGTCTTCAGACGGGCGGCCCAGGACAGCCCAACTCGTACGATGAGCAGCTGGTCAAAATGTTCACCGAGGTTCTCACGACGATTGCCGATATCATCCCCGTCTCGCTCGACCTCAAGGCGACATACCCGAGCAGCAACTCCAAGGATCAAGAATTTGTTCAGAATCTTGCCTTGTTTCTGTGCAACTTTTTCGGCATGCATCTGAACGTGAGAGATATACTCCCCCAATTCATAATTCCCCATGGGCGCTCTTGTTGGCTAATTACATTTTTTTTAGCTCATTGAAAACCTACCGAATAGAGATTATCTCATCCACGGACACTACTACCTCGTTAGAATATCGCAAATCGACGACCGAGAAGTCTTCAAGATCTGCCTCGACTATTGGCTAAAGCTTGTCCAAGAGCTCTACGAGGAGATGCAGCAGCTCCCCATTACCGACCTCAACCCCTTGCTTGCTGTCGGAGGCGGCATGTCTGGAAGCGGAGCTCCTAATCCGACCCTCTTGATGAACTACCCTCTCCGAAAGCACAAGTACAACGAGGTTCTTTCCAACCTGCGAGTCGTCATGATCGAGAAGATGGTTCGTCCAGAGGAAGTCCTGATTGTGGAAAACGACGAGGGAGAAATTGTCCGCGAGTTCGTCAAGGAAGGCGATACTGTCCAGCTCTACAAGACCATCAGAGAATGCTTGGTCTACCTTACGCATCTGGACGTGGTTGATACCGAGAACATCATGACGGAGAAGCTTGCTCGGCAGGTGGATGGCTCCGAGTGGTCGTGGCACAACTGCAACGTCCTCTGCTGGGCCATCGGCTCCATTTCCCTGGCCATGAATGAAGAAACCGAGAAGCGATTCCTGGTCACAGTCATTAAGGATCTTCTGGGTCTTACCGAAATGAAGCGAGGCAAGGATAACAAGGCCGTCGTCGCCAGTAACATCATGTACATTGTCGGACAATACCCTCGTTTCCTCAAAGCTCACTGGAAGTTCCTCAAGACAGTTGTCAACAAGCTGTTCGAGTTTATGCACGAATCACACGAAGGTGTCCAGGACATGGCTTGTGATACATTCATCAAGATTGCGAGGCAATGCCGTCGTCACTTCGTCGCACTGCAGCCCAGTGAGACGGAGCCTTTTATCGAAGAGATTGTGCGAAACATGGGCAAGATTACTTGCGACCTCACGCCCCAACAAGTTCACACCTTTTACGAGGCCTGCGGATACATGGTTGCTGCTCAAGGTAACAAGAATCAACAAGAAAGGCTACTCGCTGAGTTGATGAACATTCCCAATGCCGCCTGGGACGAGATCATCAAACAGGCCAACATGAACTCGGCAATCCTGCAAGACGCAGAGACGATCAAGGTTATTGGAAACATCATGAAGACCAACGTATCTGCTTGTTCTTCGACTGGCTCCTATTTTTACCCTCAAATTGGTCGAATCTATCACGACATGCTGCAGATGTATCGAGCCACAAGTTCGCTCATCTCCGAGGCTGTTGCGCGAGATGGTACGTGATGATGATGCATGAAATGACGGACTTCTTTCCTCCCTTTCCTGCTGTAGCTCCCTCCATGCAATGAGCTGGATACTGATGTGTAATGTAGGTGATTTGGCTACCAAGATGCCCAAGGTTCGCGGTTTGCGCACGATCAAGAAGGAGATTCTCAAGTTGATTGAGACCTATGTTGACAAGGCCGAAGACTTGCAGGCCGTCAGAGCTCAAATGGTACCACCACTGTTGGACTCGGTTCTTGTTGACTACAACCGAAACGTTCCAGGAGCCCGTGATGCAGAAGTCCTCAAGGCCATGTCAACTATCATTACAAAGCTTGCTGTACGTCATCTTGGCAGGTTTATTTTTTCTGGATGAGAGCTAACGCCACAATAGTCGTTGATGGAGGATCAAGTTCCAACAATCATGGAAAACGTCTTTGAGTGCACTCTGGAGATGATCAACAAGGACTTTTCAGAATTCCCCGAGCACCGAGTCGAATTCTTTAACCTGTTGCGGGCCATCAACCTGCACTGTTTCCCAGGTAAGTCTATAAGAAGATATGCAAACTCTATGTAGCCTGGATATAAACTTACCGGTAATAGCCTTGCTCAAACTCGATAACAACCAATTTAAGTTTGTCATCGACTCATGCTCCTGGGCATTCAAGCACGACAACAGAGATGTTGAAGCTGCGGGCCTTAACATGTGCCTTGAGCTGATTAACAACATCGCCGAGAAGACAGATATCAACACTGCTAATGCTTTCTTCCAGCGTTTCTTTGTCACTATTCTTCAGGATGTGCTCTTTGTTGTGACCGACAGCGATCACAAGGCAGGATTCAAGACGCAGTCCATGCTGCTGATGAAGCTATTTTATTTCATTCACCCTGCCGATGGCACGCAGCCCAAGATCCAGGGACCCATCTATATGCCTGATCAGGCGCAGGCTGGAACCAACAACCGAGAGTTTCTCGCTGCCTCTGTGGCCACTCTCTTGCAGAACGCTTTCCCCAATCTTCAATCGTAAGTTTTTAAACAATAATTTCCCATCTCAGTTCTGACACTAATAATCCATGTAGAGCTCAAGTGGCCAGCTTTGTCGAGGGTCTTTTCACACTGAACACACAGTATGACAAGTTCCGCCTCAACCTACGAGACTTTTTGATTTCATTGAAGGAATTCGCCGGGGACAACGCCGAGCTGTTCATCGTCGAGAAGGAACAGCAGGAGCGCGATGCCCGAGCTGCAGACATGGAGAGGCGACAAAAGGTCGGCGGTCTTCTCAAGCCATCCGATCTGGACGACGAAGAGCTCTGACTTTCGCAAGAGCTCCGAGCGGAAGTTGCGCCGAAGCGGGATGCCGAAGACTTGCCGAGCTTGAAGAAGGCCGAGACGCAGTATGGAGCTCTAGATGGCTGGGAGCTCTACGGGCTGTGATTCTGGTTACCTACCTGTCTGGGTACTTCGGGCTTCGTCCAAGACTTTATTCACCAGTGTGGACGTTTGGCTCCCATTTTCTTTTTGTAGTGATACCAAACCATAGAGCCACGTGGTCTCGATTTTTATGGCTTGACATTTTTTCATCCAGCACCAAAGGTAAGATGCCAGACTATTTTTCTCCATCATCTCTCGCCCACCCTTTGAGGGCTTTTTTTGTCTGGCAGTTGAAAAAAAAATATTGCGTGTCAAGCATGGAAAAAGGCTGGTTTATGTAGAAAATCGGGGGGGGATTTCTTGATAGCAGGGGTGGTATAAGGGAAAAAAGGCGCTGCGAAGAGAGAGTAGGGGGGGGGGGGGAGGGGAGAAAGAAGGAGAGTTGAGAAATGGCAATGACAATACGATTACTTTACGAAATGTAGGACTTTTTTTTTTTACATCAGGAGGAGACATAGATCAGCTGAGAGGACGACATGGATTGCTGGTAACTCGTCCGTAGGACAGATTATGAATAAATAATTCTTCTATAATTCTGTTTTTTTCCCCTGCCATATATACTAGAAAAGTTAAAGTACCTAGGAGAGTCATGAGGCTCATGGCGAAGAAAGCAATAACAAACGTGAAAAAAGGAAAGGAAGAAGAGAAGAAAAAAAGAAGAAAGAAAAAACCCAGCATGAAAGATGACGATGCTCAAAACCAAACTCGGCCCAGTCCATGTATCATGAATGCCCCATATACGTCCCATCCCCGATACCTCGATAAATGACCAAAAAGGAAAAAAAAAGTGTACCACTAATATACAAAGTACATGATGCATGCTCCAGATGCCCCCCTATCTGATTCGTAAAATTCCCATATATCCCGTTGGCCGGTCGTCTGTATCCATTCTTTTTTTTTGTAAACGTAGTTTGTCTGGCGGTGCGTGAAACTCTCTCTTCACCAAGAAAACTCTTCCCCTTTTCTATGATGCCCCCTTTAGTCAGTCTCTTCCTCAATCACCTTGAGCGGCCATGCCAGCGGCTCGTGCCAGTGGCCTCCCAGATACCCCGCGATCGGCGCGGATCATATTTGCGCCTGCGGTGCCAAACGTCCAGAAGTGCCGGCATCGATGGATCAGCACGCCCAAGTAGGCTAGAATCACCAAGGCTTCAGGCAGCAGTGTTCGTAACACGTCCACGTATTCCGCCTCGAGGGTGACGATATAGGCAGACGGGGCATGCGAGATGTCTTGTTCAGGCAGAGCCCGATGCATGTCGAACGCCCACTGGAGTGAGTCAATGGCCACGCGGCAGGCATCGGCGCTGGCTTGGTCAAGGCGGGGTGGTGAGGCGTCACCATACCGGGACACCGGAGAGGCGGCAGCATCAATCATTTGCCGGAGAGTAACGCACTCTGTGCCAGATTTCAGTGTCACCGCTGCAATGTTGGCATCGTGAGTGATGTGAAGTAGGGGGTACAGCTCGGACTGCATGAGGTAATCCCAGGTTGGGCGGACTTGGGCCAAAACACCCCGATGAAGATGGATACACTCAACCATGCGTTCAATGAACCCATGGAAGCTGATGGCACCGCCACCAGCACCTCCTCCTCCAATGACACCTCCTCCGCCCCCTCCGCCATGGACTCCCATGACATCGTGGTGGTAGGGAAGTGGCTGTGGCTGCTGATGCTGCAGCAGGGTCTCGGCCAGGACCTGGTTGCTCAACAGACTGGCAAAGAGAAATCGAGGGACGCAGGTAGCCGTATCGTCGGCAGGGACCATGGCTGTAATGCGTGTAAAGGACGACAGAGCGCGCGTCTGCAGCTCAGTGGCCTGATTCCGGAACGACGCAACTGTACCATTCAACGGCATCTCGCCGGGTTTGGTGGTAAAGGCCACATGCAGCGCCGATAGAGCCAGCAGCTGGTCAATGAGGTAGGGAGCATCAATCAGGTGCCTGATGGAGACGTCCAGCACGACCCCGACCTGGCCGCGAGCCAAGATGCAGTCGCTCATGGCATCGGACAAATGGTGGAAGAGCATGAGATGCTCGGCCGTGAAGAGAGAGGCCGGAGGAACGGGCGGGTGGTATGCGGTGTTGGTGAAGGACTCGGTAAAGGACGGCAAGGTCTGAGGACCGGCGGGCGGCGCCGGAGCGAACCTGTAGCGACCAGCACCGAGGACAGACTCTGGAGATGTTGACGAGGGATCAGGACCGCATGGCGGCCACGGAACCGGGTGGTCCGGCTCGCACGACGATGGCGAGTGTTGAGATTTGCGGCTCAGATGCGAGTCGGCCGGGCTGTGCGGCAGCTGCGGCGGCGGTAGGGGCTCGAGTTGGCTCTGGGGCTGGCGAGCAGGAGGGAACGAGCATGCGCGCTCAGCAATTGTGCAGTTGGTGCAGGCTGGACGGCGCTCGTCGCATCGTATGTGTCGTCGCTTGCACTCACTGCAGCCGTTCCGGGATTTTCGGTGCGATCGTCGAGTCTTGACGACGCCGTTTGAACCGGAGCTCCCGTTGAGCTGGTGATGCATGGTCATGGCTGCGTGCCGGCAGGACGAGGGAAAGATGGAGGATGAAGAAGCAAAGAAGGCAAGTGGATGGCGACCCAAAAGAAACCCCCCCGGAAGCTCTGGGTGGTGTTTGGTCTCTGGTCAGCCTGAGCTGCGTGGTAGACAATCACAAGCTGCCGGTGATAGGCCAAATGCCGTCAATGGCATGTAGAAGTACTTTTGCCAACTTTATGCTTTATGTCAGGCCGTGGCTGCCGTGGCTGCCGTAGCTGCCGCACAGGCAGTTGCTCCGCCACAAAGCCTCGGGAGCGGAGCCGAGAGGAGCAAAGTCCGAATACGAGACGGGGTGAGGTGCCATGGTTAAAACCCGTGTGGCTGGTGCTGGTGCGATAGGGAACTCCCAACTCCGCTCAAGTAATACCGATGCCGTCGTCCTGCGTGTCGTCTTGTCGAGATTCAACATGATTCTTGTTTTTGTTGGTTATTTCCATCTAAGCAGATGAGGTGAGGTCAGCCAGCAAGTCAACCAGTCGAGTCGGTTCAGTCAAGTCTGTGACGGTACTTGCTAGATGGTAGCTGCAAAGGATAATGTCCGATTTGGCGGTGCCAACGCCGTCGGGAGCTGATGTGGCACCAACAAAGCTCACAAACAAAGCGCTGACGCAGATAGATGGGCAGTATGGGGTACAAGACAGATACATACGGAATTGTGATTGGACAAAAGAATCCGAGCCGCATGACGGTATCGAGAACAGGGGATTCGCGATACGGGATAGATTGCCGATGATTGCGTGACGGAAGAAAGACGTCCCTTGAAAGACGAGGGCAGTTGCTGGATTGGAACCGCGCAACGCATCAATGGCACGAGTAAACCGGCCTCATCGTAAATCAGCAACCAGGAATACATTCCGGCATCCTGCAATCGGCCAGAGCTCCATGGTTCGTAGCAACACGCCACTGCTGCATTGATCTCTGCTGCAGGTCAGCGTCACGTCTGCATCTTGACACGTCGTCCGTCGTCTTGCGGGTGGCGGGCGTCAAGGCGTCTCAGAGTCCCAACGTTTCGTGCAACAACAGGAATCTGGCATCGCATCGCGGCGAGGACGAGTCGAGGTGTAGTTTCGACAGAGCGTGCGTATAGGAAGGAGATGGAAGCTGGGCAAGTATTTATACGAACAAGAAACTCAGCCACAATACCTGAGAGGGGTTGAGCGTCCGAGTGCAGTATTCGTATGGACGCCTTCTAGACACCGGGCGTGGGTCGCGGATTAGTGACGAATGATTGTGGATAGCGGACATTGAGCTACTGAGTTATTCCCTAGACGGGCAACTAGCTCTGAGAAATACGCGTATTCTGGCTACCAGGGGGAAGAGCATCCATACATGTACCTATTGCAGTTGTTTGAGTATCCGGTCGACCAAGTAGTTGTATATTGCATTTAATTAAGCCATATATTTTCTCCATCTATGACTTGTCTCTAGCATCTCTAGCATCTCTAGCATCTCTAGCATCTCTAGCATCTCTAGCATCTCTAGCATCTCTAGCATCTCTAGCATCTCTAGCATCTCTAGCATCTCTAACTGTTTGCCTTGATTTATTTCCAAGCCTTCATTCCCCGTCTCAAGAGAGCGCGGGATACAGACTGTGCAATAAGATGGGAAGCGTCATTGTAATAATAAATATCAAGCACTAGATTCATACTTGGTAGCCTATTCGGTGCGTGATGCCGAGAATGTCCCATAAATATGGATGTTTGAAGGTTTCGCACACAAGATTATACTTCTACGCGGTCCCTAGGATATGGCCTGCTCCCAAGATTTGGAAACCCTTCAAAGTAAAAAAGAGCCTCAAAGCAAAAGACTTTTCTTGAAGAAAAGCCATAAGACTGTAAAGAAAACATATAAAGGCCCCTGAAGCCCGTCCCTCTGTAGGCAGTCTAGTTGTTCTCACAACATCAAAGTCACGCTTAACCTTCACACAAACAATCCTGTGTATACCTACGATACTGTCCATTTCATTCATCATTCAAATATTGCATTGATCTTGTGGAAATATTGCAATATTTCTTTTATTCCATTTCAAATTTTTGGCTATCCCTTTCGAAACCACCTCGTTTTACCAATGGCTCCTCGAATTTACCCCCTGGAAAGGCCGTCAGTAAGGTATCTACTGGCTAAAATGGATCAGGCGTCTCGAATGCTTGATGCGGGCTTTCCACGCGAAGAATCCAAGGTTGATTACATTTCGGACATTGGTGAACGGCGCGACATCTTTCTTCAATTCAAGAAATTCCAGGATGATAACAACATCCAGCTCGGTCTGAATGCAGTGGGATTGGCCGTCATCCTGGTCGCGCCCATCGACCAGCTGCGACACCTATTACACGAGTTGAATACGGACAAGTACCCTCTGTGCGCAATCAGAGCCGCGAGCATCTTTGCAACTATGCAGATAGACGCTGTTCTAGGAATCAAGGCTTGTGAGTTTTTCCATTTCTTTCCTTTCCACTCCAGTGGCGTTTGATTAACTTTAGTATCCGTGTAGTCATTCGAGCTGGGAGTTGTTGCCATGGAAACCCTGAAATGTACTGGGACCGATGCGATGGCTTTGCCGCTTGGATTCCGTCCAGCTACGCGCCGTGCCGCGTGCTGTGTCCTGTTCGTGGAACCGACGATGTCTCCAGGACCCGGATCATCCCACAATATTTTTGCGAAAGGGAATCCCGCGACTGCATTGGCACAATGCTTCGCGTATTCTGGGACGAAAAGACGGTGGGATTATGGGAGAACCTGTCTTCGTTCAGGTGGTTCCACGAACCGCCACATACCCGGCTCCATATCAGCAACAACCTGCACAGGTGGCTCTCCGGAGCCAGGGTGGCGCTGAAACCGTTGGACAAGATGAAGGACGGGTCGGTCATTGTCCAGCTGTTCTGGCTCAAGGGGACAAACCTGAAACCCCAGGAGTTTTTGACCCAGCCGCACGATTCTGTGTCGTTTGAAGACGTCTTGAAGCGAGCGGGACTCGAAAATAACCAGGAATGGGGCCCATCATTGGCCGTTCGAGCGGACGGCCATGAACTCGTGACTGGCCAGCTGTTTGTTTTGAGGGCAAACAAGGCCGTGGGTATCGGAGTCCCCAACTTTAAGCTTTTGCAGCTTCTGTGGGATCTTACTCGGGTTGCGGCCATATGTGGTGCGATTAATGAAGTAGATGACTTGTCGGATGTGGGTGATGTGGTGGACTATATGAATTCATGTGAGAGCGAGGGAGAGTATAGCGAATAAAGAGAGATAGTAGAGATCCAAAGAAATAAAAGGAAGAGAATAGATGAATTGACTGGCGCGATAAGAAATGGGAACGATTGATTCTAACCCAAGGATCCCGCCAAGGGGTATATTGCATTATTAATAATAGATGTCGCTATTAATCAAAGCCTTCAAATTCTTCTTCTTGGGCTGCTGCTTTTGCTAGATTCTGTTCTCTGACCTGCCTGATGAGCTCCTTCAGCTCGGCCTGCTTGACCTTCTCCTCGTCCGTCATCTTGGCTGTCATCTCGGCTTCTCTCTTCTTGTGTCTCTTCTCTCTTCTCTCGGTCCGGACCTCCTCTTGCTCATGCTTTCCGCTCCATGCCTCGTTATTCTTCCTCTTCCGCTTAGCCTCAGCCGCCTTCTTTTCTGTCTCTCCTGATTTATCGGCCGTCATGGCCTCTTGTCTCGCCTTCTCCCGTGCCGCATCTTTATACGCAAATGTGTCCCAATCCATTTCAACGCCCAGCATCTTATCTCCAGTCCATGTTCTCAATTCAGGCATCCTGGGCAGGCGGAGAAGCCCCCATGCGTGTCCAAGATCTGCCCAGTCCAGGTCGGCAACCCTAAATATAGAAGTCGCTTGATGTGCTCCGTAACTGCGGACCCAGCTGACGAAAGCTTTTTGGGCTTTGTCGTGGATCGCGCGATCCGCCTGGAGTAATGCTCGGAATTTTGACGTCGCACTTTGAGCCTCGTCTTCCGTCACGGAAATTGAAGGCTTCAATAAAGGTGTAATAGGGGTTTGACGAATCTCTAGGAATTTTGCGTAGTCTTCTTCGTGTCCAGGATGGAGCATCACCACAGCCAGTCCCTTTCTACCGGCACGACCAGCTCGTCCACTCCTATGGATGAATACCTTGGGATCTGAAGGAGCATCGATCTGGACAACCAAGTCGACTTGAGGGATATCCAAACCACGCGCCGCCAAGTCTGTCGTCAACAGAACGGTAGGAGAGACAGAAGTCAGGAAGCGGTTGAAGTTCTTCTCGCGCACTTTAGCTGGATGCTTGCCGTGCAAAGGCACCAATGAGAATCCTTGAGGTAATATTTGCGGAAGGGTGTGTTGGAAATAGTCCACAGCGGCACAGGTAGACAGAAAGACGATGCTTTTCTGAGGTCGCACGGGAAGGCGTTCCAAGAGCTGTGCCAAGGCGGGCAGCTTATGGCTAGCCGGGGTAACAAGATGGGACATCTGCAGACTTGCAGGAATCCTTCTATCCTCGACAACTCCACCATCCTTCATCTTGACCTTGACCTCAATCTTGACCGGATTGCGAAGTCCAACTCGGATAATCTCGCCAACGGCCTCGCTAACACTGGCACTGAACAAGCCCGTTCGTCGCTGCTTGGGGAGATGCGAAAGAATGGTCTGGAGGTCCTGCTTGAAGCCAAGATCGAGCAGCCGATCGGCCTCATCGAGTACGAGTGCCTCAAACGACTGGTCAATGTGGACGTGGGGAGAAGCCAGCAACTCAACAAGACGACCTGGAGAGGATATCAAAAGGTTCGGGCTGTGTCGGACAAAGTAGCTTAGGTCTTGTGCTGGTGTGGTAGTTCCTCCGACCAGCAACTGGGGGACGATGGCGGGCACGGCGCTGCTGGGTCGCTTTTCTTCGCCTTTCAGGTGCGGTAGTATCTCAGCGGAGGGCGCATGGAATTCGAGGAGGGACAAAAGGACGGCATGAATCTGCGCGGCGAGTTCTCGCGTGGGCGAAATGATGATTGCACCAATATGATGCTTCTTGGTCGGTTCATCTAGGCGCAATAGTCTCTGAACTATGGGAATCAAGAATGCGAGTGTCTTTCCGCTACCAGTAACGGCCTATGATGCAAGCAATGGAGTTAGAATGATAAAAAGACAGCAGACAAACAATGAATAGTGCTAGAAAACTCACCTCAACCACTACATCCTTGTTACCCAGAAACTGCGGCATAGTCGCAGCCTGCACCGGCGTCATCTGCTTGAACCCCATGCTGGATACGGCATCGAGGATCCATTCCGCCAAAGGAGGGGTCAGAGCACCCCAAGCTCTGGGGTCTCTCTTTACGGGAACCTTTCCAGGAGCCATTGTGTTTGCGTCTGGTGAAAATCGATGTCCCAGCGCCACAGCGCAAGGCCTATCGTCGATGCGATTGAGGCTATCTAAGAAATTATTTCGACGTCTTATCTTATCTCCACGTGAGCAGATGCGCGTACTCGTACGGAGTACTTTTCTACTCGAACGTCCGCCCCACGATTAATTGGTCTTTGGCTGCGGCTACTAAGCCCAACTAGGTACGGAACACTCCGGAAACCTGCCAATAAGGGCATTTCAACAGATGAAGCATCTTTCTGGAAGAAATGGGCAAACGGTACGAGATGGGAGCGTGGAAAATAAGTTTCCAATCAGACTAACCCGTAAGCGGCAAGCAATTCATCTCATGCACCGGAAATTTGATCAGGCAAAAAGCACGGGCTTGGACGCTCCGAGCACCCGCGCTTCCGGCCGCACCGCAGACAACAAATCGGCACGTGAAAGTCCAACAGAGAAGAATCGCGGCCCCAACAAAGGACCCGATGACGTTTTGATAATGTCCGGGCGGACAATTTCTCAGGTCGGTTGCACTGGTCCGTCAAAATGATCAGATTGGCGGGTCACATGTGCCCCTTTGACAAGTGACAAGCAGCTCTGCCTTAGTACCTTACCTGTTAGGGCGCCACGGCCAAGAGACGCACACGACACTGCCTGGGTGACTTTTTTTTGGGTGTTTGTGGCTTGGGGGTCGGTTGAGGCTGGCCGGCAGAAGGAGAAAAAAAAAACTTCGCCATGGACTGGACATGGTCTTGCGCGTACTCGTACATACTCGAATGAAATAAACATCCTAGCCGCTTTGCAAAACGAACGAATGACTTGGTCTGGTCCCGTCAACGGCAACAGCAACAGCCAATAAATATCATCGACGCCCGCTGTCCTCTTGATCCTGCCTGCCACTCCGTCTTCTTTCGGGCGCATCCTCCGTATCTGTCACTCCGTCCCGGCGCTGGTAATGTGGCAGAGGGTCTAGCCTCTACCGCATCGCTGCTAAACCATCGTTCATCCTGGAGGACCCAACTCGCCCCGTCAATCTGTCCCCTGTCAGCCACTCGTCATCGCACAGCCTGTTTGAGCTCGAGCTCTTTAGCCCTCACAGCATCAGCGGCCGAAGCAGAAGCAGAAGCAGAAGCAGAAGCAGAAGCGACAGCGACAGCGACAGCGGTAGCAGCAACGGCGGCATTGACGTTGCGCGCCTCTCGCGCCGGGACCATCACCAGTCCCTGTGGCCCTCGGGCTTTGAATCGCTGCGGCGGCTCGTCGTGGGCGCCGTCAACTGCCCTGCGCTCCCGCCCGCAAGCTTCACCATGTCGCTGCGTCGCCAGTCGGCTCGCGTGCCGCAAACGCCTCGCATCATCTCGCCCAGCCCGACGCCGTCAGAACGAGACGTGCATGATTACGTGGGCCCCATGACCCGGAGTCGAAGAAAGGCCCCGACGCAGCAGGCGGTGGAGGAGGAGCCGAGCGATGGCAGCAGTTCCAGTTCCGGGCCCCGAAGATCCCGTACAAGAAGCCGCTCCCCCCTCGAATCGCGCGTGCCTCGCATGACCAAGACGCCGACGGCAGCGTCCAAGACAGAACAAGACGGCATCATGGCCACGGCAACGGCAACGGCAACGGCGACGGCGACGGCGACGGCCACTCGGCTGGCCACGACAAACGGCCATCTGGCTCCTCCCCAGCCAGTCACCTCGGGATGGAGCTGGCGCGACTTCAGCCGCAGCCCCAGTCCTCTCGGCCTCATCCCCATCCACAGACACTGGCGGACGTTTGTGCACAAGCACGAGGTCCCCCGCAAGGCCTTGCACGTCTCCATCGGCTTCTTCGTCGTCTGGCTCTACAGCTCCGGAACCCAGACCAGCGCCGTGCCGCCGTACCTGATGGCCGGTCTCGTACCCATCACCACCGTCGACTGGCTGCGGCATCGATATGCCTCGTTCAACCGGCTCTACGTCAAAGTGCTCGGCGCCCTCATGAGGGAGAGCGAGTACGCGGGCTGGAATGGCGTCATCTTCTATCTCCTCGGCGCCTGGATCACCCTCTACTTCTTCCCCAAGGACGTTGGTGTCATCAGCGTCCTGCTGCTCAGCTGGTGCGACACGGCCGCCAGCACATTCGGCCGTCTCTGGGGACGATATACCCCGAGACTGCGCCGCGGCAAATCTTTGGCCGGATCTCTCGCCGCCTTTCTCGTCGGCGTGGCCACCTCGTACCTCTGGTACGGGTGGCTGGTCCCAACCCTGGGCCCCATGCCCGGTGACGACAACTTCATGTTCACGGGCACTCTGTCGCTGCCGCGAGCATTGACCGAGGCCGTCGGCATCCCGGACAGCATGGCATCCGTCTCCGGCTCGGTGGCCCTCGGCATCATGAGCGTCTGGTCTGGATTTGTCGCCTCTGCCAGCGAAGTGGCCGACCTCTTCGGATGGGACGACAACTTGACGATCCCGGTGCTTAGCGGAATCGGCATTTGGGGCTTCCTTAAACTGTTTGGCTAACCATACACAACTTTTTTTATAGGAGGCTGCATCTGTTTCGATAATGGTATATACCTGTGTTTTCACATCTTCTTCACTCTGTAATGCAGTTCCTTCTCTCTCCCCCCCCCCTCTTTACCTTGTACTTTCTATATCACGACACTTGGGGTTTCTTGGTTCTTGATTGCGTCATCTGGCTCCTCTGGTCCACCTGGCAGAGGCCTTTGGCGAGATGCTATGTATACGATGGATCACCGATCACATACGTTGCGAGGTAGTCACCCAGGAGGTGCTGGTTAGATAGCTCCTAGGTAGATGATGTACTAGGTAGACAAGGTAGACATGTAATTTGATATACCTACTGTATTCCAAACGCTTCTGTATGCATCATCCGCATCAATCCCACGCAAGTGCCTCCTCAGCTCGGATTGGGCGACAAAGTGACCTGACCGCCAATGGGCTCATCAAGCTACCCTCTGCATACTTATGCGGCTGGCCGGCTCTACCCAGGAGGAGACACACGAGGTGTAGCGGCAGGTTATGCCGTGGCGATGTCGCGCAGATGCCACGGCAGACGCACTGATGCCCATTGATGAAGAGGTGCCACAAGCGCGTCCCAAGAAGCAGGATTCCTGGTGCACGAAATACTTGGGTAGTTTGGACGTGGTGATGTTGCTGCTATAGTAGCGATCTCTGCAAGGCTTTGCTTGGATGGGGATCGCTCGCTCGCCCTCTCTACCCAATGCCCATCTTCTTTTGTGTAATGATGTAAAAGAGGCAACAACGAATGAGCGAAAATTAACCAATTACCACGCCATGAAGCCAATCATGGCTCTCCTACTATGAAAGAGAAGGGGGAAACGGGCCATCCATCATTTACCGTGGAAGAAACAGAGTTGGTGGGCTGGACATGAAAAAGTCAAGAGGTGGGGGCGCTGCCACCTCAGCGTGCACAAACAGCGCCCTCATCGAATTGGTTGATTTCCATGACGGATTTGTGGTGTGTGTGTGTGTGTCTGTCTCTCAATTCCCTCCCAATGATTAGATACGCAGAGTCTTTTTTCCCACTATTTTTATTTTGTTATTATTAATTTATTTATCTATATACTAGAATAAAATTGAAAAAAAAAATGGTAGTGAGGGGTCTGCGCAGATTGGCCAGTCGAGTTTTCGTCAAGGGTGTCGTTTTCGGCTGCGAATCCCTTGGACACTGATGAGTTGTCTTTTTTTTTTGCGCCTTGGAGGGGTGGTGGGCGTAGCCACGAAGGAGCCCATGAACTCGATTGCAACGCTGGCATTGAACATGTTGCCAATTATTTCATCTTTTTTTGGACTTTCATATTTTTTCTAATTCAATTAAATATTGTCGAAATGCTTACAGCTACAATGGCATCATGTTCCTCGTGGATTTCTCTCCATTCTTCTCCCTCTTCCTCTTCCTCTTTTGTTGTATTGCAAACACCATGCCACTCTTGTAGTTCAACCCCTGGTCAGTGTCGTTAATCCCCCTGCCCATTGACAACACATACCTTCTTCCCAGCCCTTCGGGAGAGGCTTCTGGACATGAGGAGGGGGGGCGTGTGGGAGGGGAGGGGTAGGCCTCGAAATGCAACTCGATTTTCCCGTTTCGGCTGGTTCTTGGTTTGTTAACCCATGCCTTGACTTTTTTAGCGATTTGATCCTCTTGCTCTTGGGTGTGTATCGTCACAGCCTACCTATGATGTATATGCATTTCAACACACATCGCGAGGCATGCCCATATGCCTCTGGCATTGATTTCCAATGCCTTTTGGGGGAGAAGACGTTCATGTCTATTTTTATTTTCAGCATGCTCTGGCTTGGTTACTCTTGACAATGCCGCCTGGTCAAGTCGGCCGACGAAGCCGTATAAGCCCGCATCTCGGTTCATGGGGAAAACCTACACGCCATCTCCGTCGTAAAGTTTTGTGTCATGGCATCGTGCAAACAGCCACATTCATGCACGACATGGCTAGCGTACAGCTGCTACTTGTCGAGAATTTTTTTAACACAAAGTGAGACGCAACCAGCCGTCAATTCATCCGCAAGACAGCGGTCAAGGCAATCTGCAAGTCTTGAGCCCAGGGTTGGTTTCCTTTGGTGCAACCGGCAAGGCACAAATGTCAGTCGTCTCAGGATGCCCGAGCACGGCTCGTGTCACGCACAACTGCCTCTGTGTCTCACCCAAACACCATGCTCATCATTCGAGGCACCTCTGGTGGCCGTGTGTACTCCGTAAAGCGCCGAAATAAGCAGTCCCTTGCTAAAAACCCATTCGGACCTCCGATGGCTAAGCCCGGCTTCAGCTCGCGATGCCATCAAAGACTCGTACCATCTGATACTCGACGTATACGAGTACCTTGGCACCGTCCAGCACCAAGCCCGGCATCACGCCTCTTACCGCATTAGTCGTCCGTCAATGTGTAACATGTGTGCCTACCGCAGCATGGCAGAGCGTGATTTCTGCCCCAAGCGGCGCTGCAGGGGGGCATCCAGGGCCTGCTGCGTCAAGCCGAGCGAGCAATGGTATCTCGGGTATCTTGGGCTGCTTCTATTGGGCTCCTGGCCCTCCACGATGCACTAGGAGGCTTGCTTGCCTGATGCGTTGGAGCTGCAGCACGGCCCTACGGACTTGCAGACGCCCTGCACACACCGAAAAGACGAACGCATGCCGTCTCCACTGGAGACCCATGGCGGTTGATGCATCATGCATGTACATACGCCCAGGGCATCTGCTGTAGCGATGGAAATCCGTGGTTGAGGAGACGATGCGATACAGGCTATTCGCCTGTTCTGTTGGCCGTGGCGAGTCTTGCTGTACGGCTGACGTGTTCGAGCTCTCGTTTCTCGTTTGATGCGATGACCATGGCGGGGGAGGGGCGAGGCCGTCCAGGCCAGGCCGTCCTTTTCACCGAGTTCCAACAAACGCCCATGCTCGCTTTTTTTTCCCACTGGCCCATTCGATTTTCAACCAATGGACGATGCACAAGGCCCCCAAGGCCTGAGCGAATTAGCCTCGACCGGGCCTCGGATGGCCATTAACCTCCAATGGGAGCGGCACACGGCCTCGACAGGCTGGAGCCAGGTGGTGGAGTCCGAGCCTGAGTGCAACACAAGGAAAACGAAGCGGTGCCGAGTAAAGCTGCCACTATTTGTGCCTAGGTGTCATCGGTCAGCCGAGCAGGCGCAAAAAGCAAAGGCCTGTCCTGGTTGTGTCTCACCATCAAGCGCTGCAGAGGATGGTTTTGTATGTACATAACATGTAGAGACGATGCTCGGCGGTGTGCGGCTATCGTAGGTACTAACGGATGTATGTAATTACGAGCAAGACAGGACATTAATTGATGGAAGTGACCAATCACCACCACTGAATCCCTTACGATGCTCCATCTCTGGCGCCTACGTACATGCTCGTACATGTACCGAACATGGCACCAGGCAGGGCAAGGCGAGGCAAGGAATAGTGCTGTAGGCGGTCGTAATAGTACTTCACTAACCTAGGTGTAAGCTGCATGTCGTATCTGCCAATGCCGGCCGCGTTGGATGCAGCATCAGCAAAGTGCGGAAGGTGAAGGGCAAAAAGGGCCCATGGGGATCTTGCTTGGTCGGATTGAATTGCGTACCTATAATCGGGTCTCAAGCTACCTACCTAGCTAGGTCCAGGAATTATCCCATCATTACATCGCTGCAGTTTGCCCGTCATATTCATGTGTATACTAGGTAGTATACAAGATACGCGATACATGATATCGACATTGCTATAATTTGGACGAATCACGGCCGCTTTGCTCCATCCACAGCCAAACACCCGCTGCGGCCACACCCCCCCCTTGCCGGCCTTGTCGCCTCAAGGCATCAACTAACTGGAACTGCTCTGTCCCGTCTAGCACCTTGTACACGCATCAACTCTTGGCCCTTTCGGAACATGCTCTGGCGGATATCTTGACAACGCATCACCACCACCTCACCTCTCCAGGCGCCAGAAGGGAAAAAGACGGCGTCGGCTTCTCTGCTTCTGCTGCACTCCTGCCTGACCCGCTGCCACTCGCTGTGCTGTGCTGTGTTTTCTTTTCTTCTCGCTTCCGCCAGCCAGGCCCATCAAATGCACCGACGCTTGCATCCGATGGGTCCCTCCCTCGTGGCGTCGTCAACGCAGCCAACCATGAGATTTTAGGTCTGCGACAGGGGAAAAAAAACCAGAACAAGAAAAAAAAAGAAGGAATCCAGTGCTGCTTTTGGCACACACCTTTTTTTCGCGTCCAACCAGGGTGGCCCGCGCTTGTTGAACGGAAAAAGACCTTTTCTCTCTCTCTCTCTCTTCTCTCCTCTCTGTCTGCTCCAGCCGCTAGATAGTGACCAGCTAATGTAGCTCCAGAGCCGATTGAATCGACGGCCGTTCGTCACACTTGCTGGCTCCGGCTTGGACAAACCACCCCCCCTACTCCTCTTGTTCTTCGCCTCTCTTCTCTCTCGTTTCCGCCCCCGTCGGTTCTCCGTGGTTCACGGCATGGCGTGCCCTCAGCCTGCACAATCCTCTCCACTACCTCATCCTGGGCCATGCCCAGCCTGGCACTTTGCCTCCCCCATAGCCAAATGCAAAGTACCCATGGCAGAGCAGGCAGGCCCTGATGCTGCCTTTGTCAGAGTCCGTGTGTCCCATCTCCGTCCGGTTCATGGCGCTTCCCTGTCGTTGGACCCAATGGCTAGTGCTGCCACCCTCGTCTTCCTCGCCTTTGCCTGGACTGGGGACACTTATCCAGTCCTTGTCAACCATTAGTGAATAAATCCCATCTTTTTCTTGCTCAGATCCGAGTCTCCGTCATACCCCATCCCACGCCATCCCTGCCCTTTTCTCCTAGCACATTTACCGATGCTTAAACTGGGAATATGTACACATGTACGTTTTCCCACTTATACACACCGCGTCTAATCTAACAATGGGAATCGGCTCCACTGATCGGGGCCTTTGCAACTTTGCCTTCCCCCCGGCATATGCGGGTAGGGGTCGACCTTCTCTGGTGTGTTTTGTAAAGGAATTCAAAGCCGTTTTCTGGCCAGTCTAAGCCGGCTCTCATTGCACCACCGCACCTCACGTTTCCATTGCCTCGTCCAACTGGTGTTTGGCTCTATTCCCACCCCCTGCCCATTCCCTCACCTTGCTTCTCAATTCTTTGTTCTGGTTGGTTCAGTGCTCAATGATATCCCGGATGGTGAAAGCTCGGCCGGCTCAACAGAGGCTTCTGGTCCACAACCTTCACAACCACGCCTCCTCCTCCCCTTGCTAGTACTCTCTCGGCTCACACTATGCAAGTCTCCACGAGTGTCTCGTCCATGCTGCTCCCTGGTGATAGCGCCATCACTTCATGTTTGTCTGCCTACTCACCACAGGCGGGGTCGAGGATAGCCGGCCCCGGCGAATGAAGACATGGCCTCTTATCCCTTTGACTAGGTCAATGACGACCGGGGAGGGTCCTGAAAAAAAGTATAAAAGGGGCCATTGTGTTGGAGTTGAGACGAATTCTTCTTCTTCCTTTCGTATCACTCTTCTCCAGCAAAGACTCAACTGCCTCTCCAAGTTTACCTTTGGCCTTTTGTTCCAAAACAAAACACACCTCTTCAACTCCAACCCACCAAGACTTATACTTGTCCACTACCTGTGGCAACCGGCAACTCTTTGTCACTTGTCTGATACATCATCACCCACACTACCTTTCCATACTCTAGCCCATTCCATCTCTCCCATTGGCCATTATTCATCATGTCTGGCTCATTCCAAACTGCTGCCTACTCCATGCCCGTGGCTGTTCCCTCCAAAGGCAGCCAATACCCCACCTACAGTCAATACTCCAGCTCCCCACCAGAATGCGATGACACTATGAGCTCCGCCTCTGGTGTTCCCTCTGGATATTCCGCCACCTCTGCTGGTTACATTGGGAGCTCTAGCGGCGACTACGAAAGCACCGGCTCCGCTAGCGGCGTCGACTTCCAGGAGTACATGCAGGAGCGCTTCTCTAACTCGTTCGACCCCATCCCTCTGGATCGGAGCATGGCAGTTCAAGCACAGACGTAAGTAATCTCCCTCCACGTGGTCGAAAGCACAGGCGTCTCGAGTGGAGAGAAGACGCTCTATACGACGACATGTCCTCTCTCTCTCTCTCTCTCAGGAGCGAAAGCGTCGTTCGGATGGCTCGTATTGGGGCGATGGCCGCCAGTAGTATTTCGTTTGGCGCGAGCGTCGCGGAGACGTTGGCTGTTGCGGGAGCATGTGGCTATCTCGGGCGAGATGGCGAAAGGAGCACAAAGGAGTTTGGTGGTAGACAACTGGCCTTTACCGACAAAGAAATCCACGGCTCCGTGCTCCGGAGATTCGGATCTTCACTGACAGATAATTGGCAGGTGTAGCGCAGATCCTTGGGCTTGGCAATGGTGAGATGCGACGGGTTTCGAAAACGAATGGGAGGTGAATCCAAGAGATGAAAAGGATGCCGTCATCAGACGGTGCTGACGGTGCCTGTAAACCCCCAGCCATGGAGGCTCTGCCCTATGGGCGGCCACTAGGGAGGCCCCTGAGGGACCCCCCAAAATCCTCCGGGCGGTGCTCCAGCTAGTGTTGGATTTTCTAGCGTCGCACTGGAACCTGTCAGAGGCTGCACTGCAACAGCTGATGGTCGCAGTCGGTCCCATCACACGGCCAAGCACGCAACCTTTTGTATAAACGCCCCATGCGGACCTACCTGTGGATGACGTACCAACCAAGGCAGTGTAGCGGTTGAGGCTGAATGTGAAAACGGGTGCGATCTCATCTTACATGTACAGATACTCGCGAAGTGGTCAAGTAAGCATGTATCTGCCAGGGAGGTAAGATAACATAAGTTACATGTAACGTTTCCGTACCGTGCTCGAGGCGACTACGACAGCAGCAGAAGCAATGAGAGAACATGCAGGACATACGGGGTCCATGGTCGTCGATGGGATTGCCAACTCCAGAGACTCAAGTTTCATCATATGATATCAATGTATTAGAGTGCCTTGGTAGATATTGACCCAATATGAAGTACGCCTTCAAAGGACTTGTCTACATGTATGTAGCTCGGTTCATTGCGCATGGCCCGATCATCTGACATTCACACAAGGCTGCTACCACACTAAACCATGATTACCCGCCCAGCTTTTATTTTGCTCCCTCACCAAACAGGACCTTGACAGGGTCGTAGCTGTATGTCAAGTCTCCATGCCAGTAGTTGGCGGACTCGGGCCTGGAAATGGCCCACGCCTCGTCCAGCGCCTTGACGACCTCCTCGGGTAGCGGGCCCTTTTCAATATTGTCCAGGTTGTTCTCCAGCTGCGCGACGCTGGAGACACCAATGATGATGCCGTCGTTTCCGTCCTTGATCTTGAGACCCGAGTGGTGAACAGTCCATCGCATTGCAATCTCAAGCAGCGTCAGTCCCGCCTTTTCAGCGGCTTCCTCGACAATCTTCAGCGACTCAAAGGTGCTGTCGCGGAAGTATCTGCTGCGGTAGAGGTGTCCCATGACTGTGTTGCCGGAGAATCGTCCTGCTTCCGGAACGATATCCTTGGACTTGATCTTTCCCGAGAACAGGCCGCCTGCAAGGGGGTTGTACACGACAATGTCGAGGCCGTAGCGACGGCATGCAACAAACAGCTCCGCCTCAATGTTTCGAGTGATGGCGTTGTACATGCCCTGGTAGATGGTGGGACGGACCCAGCCGTTGTACTTGCATGTCAAGACGACTTCAGCCACCTCGAATGCGGTAAAGTTGCTGACACCCAGCTTGACGAACTTGCCGGCCTTGTGCAGACGGTCAAGAGCCTCGAGGGTTTCAGCAAAGGGGACTCCACGGTCAGGCCTGTGAAGGTACAGAATCTGCGTCGCGACAGTTAGCAAGACTATTATTCTGCGCCGAGTGTCTCCTTTCAGCTTCATCACTTCATGGACTCACATCGACCGAGTCGGATCCTAGCTCCTTCAGGCTCTTCTCGACGGACTCGACGACCTTTTCGGCCGTGTTCTCGCCAAGCTGTATAGGATACTTGACCTTGGTCGCCAAGGTGAGGCCTCTCTTCTTCCAGTTGGCCTGGCGTGTGAAGTCTTCTTGGTCACCGCCAACGTAGACCCGCGCTGTGTCAACCTCATTATAGCCTCGAGCCTGCAGGACGTCAAGGGCCTTGTTGAAGGTGTCCAGATCGGTGATTCTGGCGCCGTCATTCTCGTGGGGGCCAAAAGTCATGAGACCGAGGATAACTCGGGGCTTGGGGGCTTGAGCAGTGAGAGACATCTTGGCTTTTTCCTGGATGAACTTGTTGGTGGTTGTTGTTGTTGTTGTTGTTGTTGTTGTTGTTGTTGTTGGCCAGCCTGAGATGAGGGAGGGGGGGGCGTCAGCCACGATATATAGGCGAGAGGGGTTCCGGATGCAAGTACGCAGATACGCCGTATTCGATCTGGGTGAACTGGAACTGGGTCCCGGTTCCGAGGTGCATCGACTCAAATCTCGCAATCAAGACCCAGCAATTGGTCTATCCCGCTTTTGCACGATTACATGCATGATATCCCTGGAATGTGGACAGCCTACAGACGTCATGGCTCGCAACAATCGCTACGAAAATAGAGCTGTGTAAGCCAGCTAATATAATCACTATTAGTAGTGACCACGCAAAGTCCGATCAAACGACTCGTGACATCTCCGAAGTCGCATCCAATATTTGCAAACTCAATGGGACTATAATGCCTCGGCGCCGCTAAGTCCGCACACTACGATTGCAGATAACAAGCTGATAAAAGGCTCGCGGCAACGGCCGCAACGAATATGCTAAGCTGCAGGAGGAAAATAGCCGCGGATGATTCAATTAAGCATAGCATTCTGCGCGGCTAAATTATCCTGTCAGTGCCTGGATCCTTCATATTGATTATTCCTCGCAAAATCATTCATACCTAGTAGGCGGCTCTGCTTCAGTAACCTTTGCCATGGCATGGCTGTCTTCTCGGGGGCCGGACTTGGGACATTGACGAGATGCTTGCTACTTGGAATTGATGAATCAAGAATACAGCCAAATGAGGAACAAGGCCACATAAGGTAGCAATTGGGTCTTCTATTCAGAAGCGGTATATGCATTCAAACGTGGGAAATAGAAATACCCAAGTGCTGAGTTCATTGAGATGGTATCGCCTGCTGCCGGCTTCTTAGAATGGAAGAGTTCGCGATTAGTGATGGCTGATATGCTTACCTACTAACCTACTAAGGTATTTGGGTACATCCTCGCATTTTGCACGGCCACATACTAAAGATTCAAGCATACACGTATACGCGCAGATCCGGAGTACGGCAAGTAAGTCTAGGCGTGTGTGCATGGCTAAACTGTAAATTCAAGAACTTGAAGCTTCTGGACTCTTCATGGTGGGGTTTCGAAGGAAGCAAATCAATAGTTGTACGGAGTACAGAACTACGGATAACGGATAACAAACGCCGCCGGAGAAACTACGGCAAAATAACTGCGCAACCTGCATCCAGCAAATGCCTGTGAGCAGCTCGATGGAGTTTGTAGCTTCAATAGACGTGGTGGAATCGGCTGCCTTTTGCGCAATCTGTGCAATCCGTCTGCCTCAAACATGATCCAGTGAGCATCTAAAAGTCTTCCATGTGCCAATTGACGTCTGACAGCGCCCAGGCGCATCAAAACATAGAGATATTCACACCATGAGGGCAAACCTGGCCCGTCATGGCAGGCGACTACTTGTCTGCCAGGCGAGGACGGCGCCATCCTGCGCTGTATATGCGACTCCAGCTCGTCGGCGGTCGATCAACCCGAGGCCAGTATCCTATGTCAATTTCGAGCGCACCTTCTTCAGCGGTCTATTCCAGAAGCCTCCGCGGGAGGTCAGGCAGCCCGAGTACGAGCCGGGATGGCTGCAAATCATGGTCTGGAGGAGTCGCATGCTGGACAACGTCAGACCACCGCCGCGGAAGGAGTTGATTGAGTCTTGGAAGAAGTTTATGCAGTCGAAACTGACCACCCGCATGCCTCTGAACAGCACACAGGCTCTGCAGTGTCGCCGGCTGCTGGAGCATCTGGCAGATGTGCCAACCAAGCAGGACGTCAGAACGCTTACCCTTGCCGACCTAACGGTGGCGAGGCAAGTACTGCTTCAAAAGGATCCAATCGAACGAACACAACATCATTTAGATTTCGCCAAAGCACTACACTCTGTGTGGCTATCGGGAGACTATCCCAAGACCCCCAATGCCGTGGAATTACAATGGGTCCACCTCATCAAGGCCATGTGTCTATATGGCGGATCTCGCGAGGCTTTGCAGTTGTTATACGAGAAATGGGAACAGCCAGAATACGCGGTTTACCTAAACCAAGAGAACCAAGAAGTCCACCTAGTAGAAACCGTTGCTCGGGGTCTTGCAAGAGAGGGATGTGAAGCCGAGTTAGTGGAGTTGGTCGAATATGCAGAGAACCACAGAGTACCATACGATGTCAAGATTCAAGCCGTCATGGTAGAATTCTTTGCCGAACGGGATCGCGTCGCCGAGACCAAGCACTGGTTCAGCAAGCCTCTATCGGGAGGCATACCGCGAGCGCCAACGTATCGCGCGGTGGCGGCTTTTGCCATGCGCAACAACCTTCAAGAATGGGCTACTTCTCTGTTCCGCCAACTTGGAGAATCGCAGCCAAGGAGGAACCACTGGAATGTGTTACTGGAGGGAATACTCATTACTGGAAAGGGTCTTGCCGAGGTGGACGCCGTAATGTCACACATGGTTGACCGCAAAGGAGAGGTGCCACCAGATACTAGCACAATCAACAGTCTTCTCAGAGTTGCCTCTGCGCAGCGAGACGAGGCACTGGGCGACGACATTCTCGCGCTCGCCGCAAAGAGAGGGCTGGCTCCGAACGGAGAAACTCATTTGATCCTGCTCGGCCTACGACTTGGAACTAACAATTTGGTGGAGGCACGAGAGGCGTACAATCAAGTTAGGCACATGCAGCCTTGGACGAACGAGACCAAGCCTCATCTCTTTGCCGAATTTCGCAAGATGGTCAACGAGTACCTGGTCGCGCTGACAGCCCAGAAACTGCCTGATTTCAAGCTGATTTCATCCATGCTGGAGGCCGTTGAAGAAGACCAAATGAGGCTCGAGCCAGCCACAGTTGCGGCTCTGTGCTTGAGATTCTTGGAGAATGACCAGCATTTCGATGTCATGGATATCCTCTCCATTCACTCCTTCTTGTACAGTGAGTCGGAGCGAGAGGTTATCCAAAACGCATTTGTCGCGTTCTGCCTCGAGTCCAGCACGAGCACGAACCGAGCATGGGGCGCGTATCAGCTTCTCCATCAATTCTTCCAAGACACCAGCTTCGAACGGCGCGTGGAATTGATGAATGCGTTTTTCCACCGGAAACGCCCCGACATGGCTTCACATGTCTTTGGACACATGCGCGCGCACCGAAATAAGTCGTACCATCCCACAATGGACACCTACATCACTTGTCTGGAGGGAATTGCCCGATATCCCGACCACGACGGGCTGGAAATGGTGCACAACATGCTCAAGATGGACACCACGCTACAGCCATCGACGAAATTATACACGGCTCTGATGCTGGCATACGCCGGCTGCGGCCAGCCTTTGATAGCGCTGGACTACTGGGGCCAGATCACTCAATCGAGGGAAGGGCCCTCGTATGCGACGTTGGAGGCAATGTTTTGGACACTGGAGAAGAAGACGGGCGGGCACAAGCAAGCCCGCGAGCTTTGGGAGAGGATGGAGAGGATGGATTTGGAAATACCGCAAAGCGTCTACAACGCCTACATTGGCGCAATAGCCGGCAGTGGGAACGAAAAGGAGGTTCGAGGGCTGATGATGAAGATGGCGTCTGTCGTGGGGTCAGAGCCAAATGCCATGACGTGAGTACAAAACCCTCAATCAACTATTTCCAGCTCTCGCAGTTGCTAATACATCTCTGTAGCCTTGGTATCGCATATAATGCTCTGCCCGGACAGCCTCTCCAGCAAGGATTCCAGGAATGGGCCAAGGGGCGATACCCCGATGTTTGGGCAGAACTGATGAAGGTAGGACGGCGCATGGACGAGTACTCGCTGTGCCAATTCAAAATAAAACGGGTCATGAAGGCCTAGAGGGAGTGTATAAACAATGGAGACATATGATCATGACATGTATCTATACATAACGGGGGGTAGCATCTATTGTACACATAGTCGGCAAAAAAAAAGAGCAAATATAGTATTCATGAGCGGCCACACCCATAGATGGCGGCTCACACAACATCCAACCAGGCCCCAATGCTTTTCATCCTCAGTCTCCCTTGCGCCCTCGTTCATCTCCTCTCGGGGAAAAAGTGTTCCCTGATCATCTCGGGGTGAGCGTGGATAGTCGGGTACAAGCCCATGCCCTGAACTCTGCGGATCATCTTGGCAATCTTGCGCTGGTTGACGGGACGAAGGCTCGTGCCAGAAGAGTGCGTGATCTGGCCAGACGTGGAAGAGAATTCCTGGATCAAAGAAAAGTTCTACAACATGCCCAAGTTAGTCAATCGGCCTCCCTTCTCTCTTTTCCCAAAGCTTTCAGAAACAAAGCAAAAACACACCTTGTACATGTCCAACGGTCGAATTCCCAACGCATCAATCACATCTCCGCCACGGGGCGACCTCTTCCTCCACTTCTGCATCTCCACGGGGCTCATATCGTGCGGCGAATAAACGTCTCCCGCATCCCACCTCCGCGGCATCTGCTTCAGGTAGTCGTTGGAGTTCTTCTGGTTCCGCAGCAGCTCAATGTTCGCCTGCCTGTTCCTCTGGGTAATCTGTCCGTCGCGCTTGAACCGGGTCATCAGGTTCGCAGCGACATCGCCGGGGTTGTTCGTCGCCGCGCGGGGAGCCTGGCCGGGGGGTCGCGAAGGGCCGGGGTTGTTGATGGAGAGGAGGCTGCTGCTGGAGGAGGGGCGGTGATAGACAGGCTCGCGGGGAGCGCACTTTGAGGCGGAAGTCGAGAACGCGCGGACCGAGAGGCCGGCGGACGGCGCAGGGGGGCGGGAAAGGGCGGCATCATGGGCGGATTGAGTGCTTTGAGGAAGAATCGGTTGGGCGATGAATCCCGCGGCTCTTTTGCTGGTGATGCGAAATCCTTGGTGTTGTGCAAAATGTGGAGAAGTGGCGGGACGGAAAAGGTTCCGCGTTAGCTGGTGTGCGCCCCGCTTTGGCGTTCCGCCTTTTTTTCTTGCAATTTTCTGGGTAGTATCTCAAAAAATTGTCGAGATACGCATCTTGATCCAAATCTTTCAACAAAAGCCAAACCCCGATTACCCCCATCATTGATTTACGCTAGATCCATTCACGGATCTTTTTCACTCTCTCAACTAGACGGTCAATCTTGGAAACACCAGCAATAGCAATCACAAAGCCCGATTGAGGATCCTGCAAGATGGTGCGCAAGCTCAAGTATCACGAGCAGAAGCTTCTGCGCAAGACAGACTTCTTCACATACAAGCAAGACGACAACCACCGCGACAAGCTCGTCCGCAGACGCTACATGATCCAGAAGCCCGAAGACTACCACAAGTACAACAGAATGTGCGGCGTAAGTTTCCCCCCAATCCAACACCATATCCCCTAGATCCATCACCAACTGACATTCTTCTTCTTCCAGTCCATCCGCCAGCTCGCCCACCGCCTCTCCCTCCTGCCCCCCGAAAACCCCCGTCCGCCCGCAAGCACGAAGACCTCCTCCTCGCCAAGCTCTACGACATGGGCATCCTCTCCTCCGCCTCCAAGCTCTCCGCCGTCGAGAACAACGTCACCGTCAGCGCCTTTGCCCGCCGCCGCCTCCCCGTCGTCATGACCCGCCTGCGCATGGCCGAGACCGTCCAGGCCGCCACAAAGCTCATCGAGCAGGGCCACGTCCGCGTCGGCGTCGACGAGATCACCGACCCGGCCTACCTGGTGACGCGCAACAACGAGGACTTTGTCACCTGGGCCGTCGGAAGCAAGATCAAGAAGAACATTATGAAGTACAGGGACGAGCTGGATGACTTTGAGCTGTTGTAATTCTTTGCTTTTGGGGGGGGAGAGGGGTTATGCTGGGAGGAGACTCTTTTCTTTTTTCGAATAGACTGCGCGCGCATGGGGAGAGCGTCTTGGTCGATTGTCATCATGGGGCTGGTTTGGCGTTATGGGTTGGGCTGGAATAATTCCTGGATTGAGCTTCTCGATCCAATGCTTCAAGATGGACAAACTTTACATGTCCAAAAAATACAACTTGTTCATATCATGTTTCGCCATCAACAAATGGGAACCAGTGAATATCATCAAGGCGGGAAAGACGTAGACAGCATCTTGATGCACATTGACAGCGAGATACCACTAGTAATGTCTTTAATTCTGCGCCTCTCAAAGTCGCGTTTCCATCACTATTCATACTATGGCAAATCGTCAGCAGCATCATGTTAAGCTTTCTTAGTGACAGTCTTGGCGGCAGACGCAAGCATGGCTACTCTCTGTTCACTAATCAGCAGCACTCTCTTTCAAGTAGCCAAACAAAGTCACACCATGAGATCCATCGTTGACAGCATAAAAAGCCCTTGTAAGCCATAAAAGAAGAGAAATCCCCCTTGTATGTGAGCAAGAGTCCATCGCACTGTGTTTCGCCCGAACCCTCTCATCGACGTTTCGTTTCTCTCATGGACATTCATTCATTCATTCTCAGCCAACTGTGAGAGCATCCCAATCAATACTCCATCTCATGAGCTCCTCCTCTCCTCTTTCACGTCCCACAACTTGAAGATACCCTCAAAAACACCATCAACATCGCTCATCCAAATCTCACATCTCCAGAATCTTCACCCGCGCCTAAACGGACATCCGGCACTCCACCCGAATCGGCCCCACATCCGTAGGCCTTCTTTGCGTCGACACACCAAAAGGCGCAGCTTGAAGAGAAAAAAAAAACAGGGCTAGGCTCACATGCTTATATGAGAGATGAGCTCCAGGTTGGTAAACACACTGTGCGTGACGGCTATAAAAACCCACACTCACACGAGCTCCCACACTCTTCCCTTCCCTTCCCCCCTGATCGGCGTATAAGAGCTTGGATTTCTCCTTGTTCTTCATAGAGCCCTTCATTTTTTCCTCGGCGCTTTTATGCAAAGGCTAGTGCCCGCTTGAAACATAGCCATTCTCCCATTCACCTTTATAAGAGCCTCCTGAGCGCCGAGGGTAGTCGCCCTCTCCCTCCTTCGCCATGCCCATCTTGGCCACCATTCGAGATGTCCTGGCAGAGCTCATAGGTCCATGGACCTTCATGGCCATATCCTTCTCTCATATTCCTGCGACAATTCGTGGACTCATCCACGACAAGAACTATCGCGCGCTCTTCTCCTTTGCTGGATTCCGCGAAGCCCTGTTTGGCACATTCTGGGCCACCGTCGGGCCAAATGTCAAGACCAACGGCGAGCAGCGAGTCATTCCTCTTCTTGAAGGTCGTATCAAGGGCGGTGTCATCCATGACGACGTCGTGAGCACTCCGGTTTATGGCACCGTCATCGAGGTCGGCGCCGGAAGTGGCATGTGGGCAGATGTTTTGGCTCGTTTCCGCGAGAACACCAGCGACGCAGACAACGCAGACGGCCTTCGCCACAGGAAAACCACGGGCGGCCACATCACCAAGATTTACGGCGTCGAGCCCAACCCCATCTCTGCCAAAGCGCTCGAGAAACGTGTAAAGGACCTTGGCATGGATGACATCTATCAGGTGGTCCCCGTCGGTATCGAATCTGTTGACGACTCCTCTGCGTGGAATGGCAAGATTGAGCCGGGCAGCGTTGATTGCATCGTTGGCGTTCTCTGCCTGTGCAGCATTCCCGACCCCGAGAAGAACATCAAGCTCTTGTACAACCTGCTCAAGCCAGGCGGGCACTGGTACGTCTATGAGCATGTCAAGGTTTGGCGCGGAGGCCCGTTGATCAGCCTATATCAGCGTAAGTAAAAACACTCGTAATTCTCCCAATGTGAGCATACAAGAGACTAACCGTGGCCGGCTCTCCAGGCTTCACCAACCTCGTCTGGCCACATTTTTTGGGCGGATGCCAACTTTGTCGCGATACCGAACAGAATCTTCGGGCCGCTGGTCCCTTCCAGGAGGTCGATCTCGCACAGCCCGCGGGCTCGTCTTCGTACCAGATCTTGCCTCACAAGATTGGCACTCTGACGAAATAAATGCTGTCATCGAGGCCTTTGAAATAGAAGCCCTCGTTTGAGCCAATATCTCTTCTCAGAGCTCGTCGTCGTCATCATCATCCAAAAGGAAAATTGAAGTCCTCTTGGACTCGCTGTCCACCGGTATCGGCTTCTTCTTCTCGTCGACGATTTCTTTGTTTTTGACGATCATTTTCTCATCCTTGACATTTTCTGCCTTCGTTTCCATTTTGATTTCGCACTTGACCCCCTCATTCGCTTCCGTTTTTGCCTCATTCTCCTCTTTCATGCTTTCGAGCTTAGATTGAGGCCAGGGGTCCAAATCTTTGAGCATTACCCCGCTTCTTGCTTCATCCTCCTTTATCGCTTCCAGCTTTGGCTTGTGTTCTTGCTTCAGGGTTTTTACCCTTGCGTCTGCCGATGATCCTTCGTGGTTGACTATACCCTCCTTTGCATCAAGGAATCCCTCCTTTTCTAGCTTAGCCTCGCGCCTCTTATAGAATGAATTCAAGCAATTCCTTCTCGCTTCCGTCGTCCAGTTTTCCACAATGAGAGCAAAGTCCGTAGCATTGGCAAAGCCAAATTCCCTAGCCATCTCACAAAATTGGCGCAAGCAAACGTCCTCGGGCGGCTTGTAGCAGCTGTGAAGTCCGTCACCGTCGCTCTCGTCGCCATCAGCAAACAATGTAGTTTGGCCCGCAAGATCTCCTTCTCCAAACAGTCTCATGGCCGCTCGCCGCGAGAGCTGCTCCTCTACCTTGGAAGATCCAACCACTTCGGAATTGTCATGCGTGTACTCCACACCGGCAGCAGTGAGAATCGCTTGCACAGCGTCGCTTTTTGGACGGCTCATCTTTGCCTTTTGGGATTCCGACGTCTTTTTCTGATCTCCAGAAGTCAGCAGGTCTGCCAGCTGGCTGAGTCCTCCATCTTCTGAGTCGGTGCCCTCTTCTTGTTTCACGACTCCTAAATCTTCACCATCTTTGGCCGCCTCTTCCATATCAACATCAGCCAAGTGCACTCCAGCTTTAGCCTCAGCAATGTTTGTCTTGTTCACAATATCACGCAGCAAGCCCATATTGCTATGGTAGGTGAAGATGTTTGATAGGCCAAAAATCTCGCCTGTTCGTTCAGTGTCTTGCTGAACACCGCGGAAATATCGCCGCTCGGATGATGCAGTATATCCGATATTTGCCTGCTGCTGCTTGTAAATTTGCCGAGCATAGACAATTTCCTCAATGGTTCCCACGGAAATGAGCCGAAAGACTTCGACATCACGAGTCTGGCCAATTCGGTAAGCTCGGTCCTGAGCTTGCAAATCATATGCAGGATTCCAGTGAGGGTCGATGATGACTACCTTGTTAGCCGACGTGATGTTTAGCCCAACACCACCAGCCTTGGTCGATATGAGGAACACAAACTGCGTGGGGTCAGAGTTGAAAGTATCCACCACATCTTGCCGCGCTTCGTAGCTCATGGAACCGTCCAGATAGCTCACGGTGTAGCTTGTGTTGGTAAAAAGGTGCTGCAGTATGCGGAGTAACCGCACGCTGTGGGAAAATACCAAGACTTTGTTTCCGCTGCCATGCCAAAATTTGAGCAGCTTTTTCAAGATCTTCCACTTGCCGCAGAACTCTGGATTGACCAAGTTACTAATCCGATCTCGCTTCTCATATAACACTCTCCACGTATCAGGCATACAAGTCTGGAGTGTCGCAAGCTCATACGCATGCTTTTCTTCCAAATCTGTCGTCTGAGGCACCAGCAGAGTCAGGTGGTTGGCTAACTTTTGCAAAATTATCATGCTCGGAAAGACGACGGTTTGCCAGCGTCTGCCACTTGGAAGAAACTCATTGCAACACCAACCTCTCTTGCCCCCATGCTCGCAGTCTTCTGAAATGGTCTTCAATATTGCCACTTCTTTGCTGCCGAGGAAGTTCTCGTAGGCTTCCGTTTGTAAATCTGTAAGGGGGCAAAAGACGACTCGGTCGGATTTTTTCGGCAACTGATCGGCTATCAGAGACTTCATGCGGCGCAAAAAATACCGAGGAAGAAGATTCTCGACCAGTTTCTTTGCGGTCTGCCGCGCGAGACTCAGCTGTGCAATCGTTGCTTCGTGAGACTGGCCGACGGTCAGGGGTTTGGTAATGGTATTCGACCACTCTGCTTTGGTACTGAAATGACCCGGGTTGGTCCAATCTAGCAGTGTCCAGAGCTCTTCATACCTATTCTGTATAGCTGTTCCCGTTAAGCCGATCCGACAGAGCGCGTTGACCTCTTGCATGGCTTTGGTCGTCTCCGAGTAGCGGTCTTTGAGGCGGTGGCACTCGTCGGCGATGATGGCATCCCACTGCACCATGTTAATGGAGCTGCGAGCGTTTTTGTACGTCTCATAGGTTGTAATCATGATTTCCAGCATCCCAGCGCGGGCCGCGCCAAGTACGTCGTCCTTGTTGGCCCCGTGAAACAGATCCACATGCCACCATCCCCATCGGCTCAACTCGTTTCTCCAATTCATAATGAGAGACCCGGGACAGACGATTAGTATTTTGGGATACCATCTGTCTCCAACAAGCCTCATCTGCCTCATACGTTTGTCATCTCTTTCATCTCCTGTTTTTCCAAAGGCCGCCGTCAAAAAAGCAGCGACTTGAACCGTCTTGCCAAGGCCCATGTCGTCTCCCAAGATGCCGCCTTCCTGATACACAAACTTTTTATGCAAAAACCGGACGCCTTCAACTTGGTAATCGCGCAGGTACTGGGCGATCGATGCGGGAATAAGACCACCTGATTGAGGGAGTTCGACATCCTTGTAGGGCCGAGACGGTTTGATGCCACTTCTTGGGTCGAAATCCGGTCTCTCCTTGAGCTCTCTAAGCCTCCTTGACTCATCGAACTCGACGTCTGTGTAATCAGGGGGTAGCATCAGGGCTGATTCGTGGTATAATCTCTTCTTGGCGTCAAAGGCTCGCCTTCGTTCAACCAAGTAGTCTGGAAGATCAACTCTCTCCAGCTCATCTTCTGTGTGCTCCACATCTCCAGTCACCCTTGCAGCCTTCTTTTTCCCAGCAGATTTTCGTTTTGTTCTCCTTTTCTTTGGCTTGGAGGGCGCACCGTCTGATTCATCTGTCCACTGCACCTTTTCCGTGAACTCCACTTCAATCTTCCTTTTCTGAGGCGGTGGTTTGGCCGGTCCCTCAAAGTCATCTTCAGAGTCTGATTCGGTATTATCATCATCTGATAGTTCGATAATATCCGTGGCCATTTTGAGCATGAAAGTGGCAGCAAGAGCCACAATACTTTTGTCGAGAGAAACGCGTAGTGATAACACGAGGAGATGGTGAATGATGTGAGATCACGTGACGCATCCCTGCTGCCTGCCTGAGTTTCAAGCTGTTACGGCGTGTGTTAGGGGCTTTGGTCATAGTGGCGTGAAAGCTTCCAGTCAGCTCTCACAGCAACTGTGCTCGATCTGTTTGCTCCTATGCCTCGCATGAACGTAGGAAAAAGACCTGACTAATTAACATGGCAACAGCCTTGGAATGGGCCAATCCCATCACCAGCGCAGCGCAAATACCTAAGCCGTGCATCTCATTATTGACGTCATGCATGTATACCTGGAATTGGCCTATAAGACGCTGTAGATTGAACCTTTACGGATATTTTAGGCGCCAATTATAGACGTAGCGGGTACATCGAACCGCTAATCTCAGATCCATTCACTCCCGGTTGGCCTCATTGGATTTTCTACAAGCACTGCCAAAACTCGATCACGAGAATGTTGGAAGAATCGCTACTGAGTACAGCCAGACACTATGGCAAGAACGGAAATCAGCTTCAGTTTTGATGCATCATCATCCATCATATAAATAGCAACAGCTGCCTCAAAATATGCTAGCCCGCTCCATAATTAATACCTTGCAGCCGTCTCTGGGCCAGTCCAGTTGTCAGGTACATGTACCTATCGTGTATGTGCCGCTCGCCTCCGTCTTGAGTACCTTTATCTATGCCTTGAGCAGTCCAATTCGACAATCTCACCGACAACTCGGCATCAACGCTTCTTCACAAAAGGCCAACATGTCCAACAACTTTGAGGCGGTGAGAAACATTGACGACGATGGCCCGATTGACTCTTCAGAGAATGAGGAAGAGGTTCCCGAGGGCTTCAACTGGAGCTGCTGTGGCACAGTCGGCACCTCTGCGGGTTGTAAAAAGGGCCTGCATCAGGCAGATCCCGAAAAGTCGAGGAGGAGCGGCCATGCTTCGGAGAGCAAGCCCAAGAATGATGAGTAAGGGGATGTATAACGGGGGTTCATTCGAAAGGTTTATCGCTGAGCGCATTGGTGTTTTGAGCAGAGTAAGCCAAGGGACAGGGTCACAACGGCTACGGAGTAGTGGTGCAAGTCTTTCAGTTGGGTGTTTGTTCCGAGTCATCCTCCACTGGTGAACTGAATATGTCGAATAGGCAGTCTGTCACCGTAGCATATCTCGGGTTATGTTCAAGTTGATGACCACATCACCATCGATTTAGCGGCAAAGCTCTCTCGGGCCCGCTCTCGATGAGATAATCGCCATGCACGAGCCAGGCTTCAAGTCTGGGGCAGATTCCGTATAAAAGAGAAGAGACCCAGCACAGTCGATACACGCTTTCCAGCTATGCTGAGCTGCTTATGCTAGCAATGTCTCTGCGGACGACTCGTGTCGAGGGCGTGCTCAACCGATGAGCACGATGGCTCGGACTATTAAAAGACGTCGGCTCCCAAAGCCAGAATTGCAGAAAACGAGCATACAACCGCCGGTCACTGATCATCTTCAGCGATAAATCATCTCAAAATTAGACCAAAATGGCAGCAAATCTCACTTTATCCCCCGAGGAGGCGCAGGATCGCATCGCTATCCGCAAAGTCATCGATCGTTATGCCCACTGCGCCGATCACCGTTTAGCAGACGAGCAAATGTCGCTCTTTGCCGAGGATACCAACTTTGTCGTGTACATGCAAGGAGAAGGCACGGAGCCCTCGCAAGTGGTCCGGACAAGACAAGACTTGAGACACGTCTTTGAGTTCCTCCTCGGATATAGCCGCACGACGCATTTCAACGGACAGAGCATGATCGACTTCGGACCGGACGGCAAGACTGCCACGGGAGAAACCTATTGCATGACATATCATTTGTCGGAAAAGGACGGCCAGCGACAAATGTTTATTGGCAGTTTGCGGTACCAGGACACTTTGACGAAAGGAGATGATGGGACATGGTTGTTTTCGGAGCGGAAGTTGTATCTTGACTGGTCGGAGACGAGGCCGTCCAATCCATAGTTGTTTCTTAAAGTAGGTTTAAGGTAGACGCTATTGTTTAGAAAGAAATGAATACATGTGGCTTGCATTATGAATATAGCTGGTTGTACAGGGCTTCGATCTGTTGAATTTGCAGTAGAATATTAGCCTTGTGCCCTCCCGCTAGCTGAAATCCAGTCATGTAAGCTCACCTTTATTTCATACAATCCACTTGTCGTCTTCCACCTAAAGTGGAAGAAGAATGAATCGTCTTATTTTCGATCATCAAATTGAATGATGCCTAGTTAGTCCATCTAGATGCCATGTGTTTCGGTTGACACATTCTTATATCACAGATTGTTGGGTAAGTGCGCGTTTGAATTAACAAAGAGAATCAAATTGAATTATTCTGTGTTGCGCCGAAATATGCTACGCACCCATAGTCCACCCAAACGCCCAAAGTATATATATATACACAGTCGAAAGATGGACATCTCTATATCTTTTTGCTGTCCCACTCTATACCATTGCCCCCTATCATCTCTTACACGCGACCGATCTGTCCGTCCAAAGCCCACTTGCAAAGGGCGGGCCAGCCAAGCATGGCGCCGAAGATGGGTAAATAACTGCAAAAGGTCAAATGTTAGTACGGTTGCTCTATGGAGGTACTGGTTTTTGGTATGTCTTGTCTGGGCTACTTACGTGACAACCTTGCCAGCAGTGAAAGTAAGGTTCTTGACATAGTCTGGCCTTGCAGGCTTCATGGTGACTGCGAATCTCTCGTATGGGTGGCTCTCAAATACACGGCCCATTCTTCGGACCTGAGTGTAGAAGGAAACAGGTCTGCGGACAGTGCTGGCAGCAGCGCGGGTGACGGTGGCAGCAGACATATTGAGAAGTGTTTTTGAAGTTGAAAAATAGTATATGTAGTGGTGAATTGGATTGAGATTGTCTTGGTCGAATCGAAATTCAAAATATCAAGTGATGATACACTGAAAGAATCTTATTGAGTTGCGATTGTCGTAAAAAGGTGGTTGAGTTGGGAGGTAATCCTCTGTGGATTGTATTGTTGCTTGATGCTGTGATGATGATCCAGAAAACCAACTTGCAAGGCTTCCAACCCGAACATTATATGTATCCCACCAACGCATCGCAGGTCGCCGCACACCATGCGGAGTCATGGCCATCGAAATTTGGTTTTTCCCCCCCATGATGTCAATTCTGCGGTGCCGCCGCTCTCGTGAGACTCCGTGCCGCACATTATGGGCAGATGCCTTACATCTAGCTGGGCGAATATCATACCACTGTCAGGACATTCTGCTGTGCTGGCTGTGAAACTGCCGCCCGCTGATTGGCCAGACCCGACGCTGGCCTTACGCTTTTGGGGCCCTCTTCAATACCGACGCTCACAGAGTTTGGGGCTGACTGATCCGGATCCCTGTCGGTGGTGCCACTCCGGAGCATCTCGGAGGGGGGGGATTGGCCGGCCGCTACCATTTGCTCTGTCTGGAAGAGGCAGAACCGGACAATGACAGACGAAACACAGATCCGGAGAGGATACCCAAGCCGGGCGCAGAGTCAGAATCGCCCAACACAACTGCCGCCCTAGCGCTCCCAATGCGGAAGATTGTCAAATCATGAGGCCGTCTGCAATTTCCTCTTATGAGCAGATTTGCGCAATAAGACAACATCATGCCACTGTTGACAACATCATCCCGGACAACCGGGCTCTCTCATGCGCTGCTGCGTCGGAATCTGGGGAAATCGCCGCGACGTCAAATCACAGAACAGGTTGCCATCACTTGGAGCGTCAAGATCTTGCGATATGGGATGACGTGTTGGCCTTACAAGGGAAGAGGCCATCTCAAGGAGATTTTAGGCCGCCCAGATGCAAGCAACTACAGATCCTAGGGTAACCCAAATGTAAGGTAAGGTGGCTTGCAGTCAGGGGCACACACAACTCCGTCTCTGCATCACAAGACGACTGGCGAGGGTAGATTCGACTCTGTAACTTGTCAGGTCGTTCCAGTCCAATTCAGCGAGCACATTATGACATGAATAATGGATTGAGCGGTTCTATAAGCGTACCTATTACTATTGCGGGATCTGCGGTGACTGCGGCATCAGCTGAGGATTCCACAGCCGCCGCGGCGCCGCAGCCGCGATCAGCCCAGGGTCGGGTTCGGCCAGCACCGATCGTTTCGCCTCGATTCATGCCTGCTCACGTGGGATTTCCATGGAGACATTTTCCCTTGGGAGAATCTATGGCATACATGAACGCAGCGGACGACTCCGCTTGTCACATCCATGTGTTCAGCTGGTCGTCCATCAGGGCCGAAGCCCGCCACAGACGCTGCTGACCTCTCTCCGGCTGCATGCTTCGTGTTCGCTTTCGCCTACTTACGTGAGGTGAAATTTCAATGTGAGTTTCGTCATGTTTGGCAAATGACTTCAGGGGTATTTTGCGAGACCGGTTTAAATACCATACTGTGCCCCAAGACCCCTCAAACGCAAACATATCATGGTTTATTCTCTCAGCCGCAGCAGAATACAGGGTATGTGCTCCTTTCCTCGGGCAAGCGAGATGTTTTAAGACACCAGCTGAAAGTCATGGCGCAACCCCAGCCTCCTGAGAAAGGTGCATGGCCCCCAAATTCTGAATGACTTATTGTAATATACTCCGTAAACAATTGTAAGAAGTTGTCTAGGGATGCTATTGTTTATACTCACCGCTAAAGGGTCCGGGAAGAGATTAAAAATAGACACAAGTATACCGGCGCTAACATTTTGGACAATCGCCATGTTCATCTGCTTTTGATTCAATGAAGCGTCGTAAAGAGCTCAGCGCTCTGTTACAAACTTTACAGGTCATGTTCCTCAAGACACTTCTAGGTCTCGACGGATGGCCATCAGCTCGCTAGGATATGCCATTCAAGGGAGTCCAGGTGGCGTCGCTGCCAGCTCATCATCCTAATCAGCCACTGATGTATCCTTGTCCTCGAGTACTTGCTGAGTGGCGTCTGCTGTGTGCATATCCGACAGGAGTTGTGGTCATATCGGCTGGCAGATACTAGGTAGATAGTACGGAATACAAAGTGTGACGAAAACTCCCAGGAGCAGGCAGTTAATATCTGCGTTTTAGGGTGAGTGGAGAATGAAGTGCATCCATGTATTGATGTACATGCTATGAGAGGTAACGTTGATGCCTATAGTAGTTGCAGATGAAGTAACTCGGAGTACACACAGAAGATATTGCATGGATTTTGTACAGAGATTGCTGCTGCTGAAACCGCAACCAACTCGAGATGGCAAACGAGGCAGCTCAGCTTCTCAAGGAAGACGACCAAGATATTCAAGAGGCTACAGTCATATTCGTACGACTGATGCCTACATCAACTACGTACCTATGTGCTACGGGGCCGACTTACGAATCAATCAGCCACCAAGAGTTGCATCACGACCAACAGTCACTTGCATATATATCCATGTATCAGACGGCTCATCGACACCCTATCATCACCAAGCTTACCCCGCAGCCAGCATGAGACGTCAATGCGATAAACCTTTCCATCCAATTCGAGTGCAGAACTCCGTGCTCCGTAGAGATTTTCAAAAACAAGAGACATTGGATTGGTGCAACAGTTTCCCCTCGTCTGGTGTATTTTTTTCATGCTTCCCCCCTGTTCCCGTTCCCTGTTCCCTGTTCCTTTTTGTGTTGGACATTGGCTCTCGTGGGCATCACGTGCTCCGTCAGCTAGTTTTTTTCTTGTTTTCTCTTCTCTCCCTCCCCCGCCCAATTTTACCCTCTGCCCTAATTGGATCCGCCGACATGAACAAACGTGGCACGGCTGATCGCAAACAAGCCGCGACGCAATTCTTAGCTCGGCTATTCCGCCAAGGCTCCGCGACAATGAGAGACGCGCGCTGTTCGGTTTGTGATTTGCTAGAATCCGCACGGTATATATATTAATTGCTATGCGGCGTTCTGACAAGTCACACTGCCGGCTGCAATCCACGCCATCCGCGCTGCGGCCAACCTGCAGTACAGTGCAGTACAGTACGGTACAGCTCGGCTCAGTACAGTCGTGAGGCCAGCGAGATCAGTCCGGCAGACGAACGAACAAGTGCCTTCGCTAGAAGCCTCTCTTTTTCTGAAATGGAAGACTCGGACAAGGAACAGGAAGCTCAAAGGGCATGGCCTTGACACCAAAACTGGGGCGCTGGACTGGTTGGCTAGGCGACTTGCGTCCATGGTTTGCCGTGGTGTTGATCTTAGCTCTGGCCGAACAGCTTCGGGTTACCAGGATGTGACGGAAGCTCCCTGCGCTAGGAGCTGCTAAAGCCCGGTTTGCTATTGTGTCGTATGTACGCAGTGACAACCTCTCACTGTGCAGCGCGCACGTAGCATCACAGAACCAACGCACAGAAGTGGACAAATTCTTGCAGCACATGCGGGAGGCGAGACGACCACTTCCGCCATCGCCTTGGATGTGCTTACACAGACCCCTCAGATAACAAGCCTCTTTAAAAGGGCATTGACCGTCGCGTTCGTTTCGATTCGATTTCCGTCGTTCAATTCAGTCGCAATGGCCAGTCCACAGTCCCCCCAGGGCCCGCCACGAGGCTCTTCAGCCGGACCACCGTCACTCCCGGCATCTCCTGAGGCTACCGAGCCTACAACAGAAACATTGCCTCTGGTAGCAGAAGTGCCTCCGGCAGCAGCCCATGTGCCTCCGGTAGTAGCAGCAGTGCCCCCGGTAGTAGCAGGTGTGCCTCCGGTGGCAGAAATTCCATTTGTATGCCCCCCATAACGGCTTGTTCGACGGGCCAGCGTCTTAATGACCGAAAATTCGCATGCTTTCTTCTTTTTTCTTTCTTTCTCAATGCCATGTATGCTAATTTGACACGCAACAGATACAAAACGACAGCGAGGATTCTGGCGTAGATGACGATGATGAGTATGTTTGAATTGACGTGAATGCTCCTTGCATTGAACCCGTGTTGACATGATACAGCGCCTCGTCGACAGCCTCTCTGTCTGAGAGCATATACGACTACCGCCAGATCCACGGCCGGACGTTCCAAAACTCCAGGACGACCGAGTATTGGGGTCCCAACGACGACCGCCAAAACAACGGACTCGACATCTCGCACCACTTCATAACCATGCTTCTCGGCGACCAGTTGTTCGAGGCTCCCATCAAGAAGCCCCCTTCCAAAGTCTTGGACGTTGGCACAGGAACTGGCATCTGGGCCATTGACGTTGCCGACATGTTTAATTCTGCAGAGATCATAGGGACCGATATAAGTCCCATCCAGCCCACGTGGGTGCCGCCAAACTGCATGTTCCACATCGAAGACGCGCAGCTCGAATGGACGTACCCGTCGAACACTTTCGACTACATCCACATTCGGGCACTCTATGGCAGCATCAGCGACTGGGGCGAACTGTACAAGCAGGCCTTTAACGCGCTCACGCCGGGAGGCTGGATCGAGGACTTTGAGTTCAACATTACGCTGATGAGCGACGTCCCCGAGGTTCGAGACGACCCCAAGCACATCTTCAAGCGCTGGTCAGAGGTGTTTACCGAGGCCGGCGAGCGCATGGGCCGGACGCTGCTCATTGGTACCGGCGGCCGGATGCGCAAGCTGATGCAGGAGGCCGGCTTCGTCGACGTCGTGGAGAAGAACTACAAGGTTCCGAGCGGCAAATGGAGCAGCGATCCCACCTTGAAACAAGTGGGCGCGTACAACCTCGCCTTTCTCGACGAGAGCCTAGAGGGCTTCGCGCTCTTTATGCTAAAGGAGATTATGGGCTGGGACTACATTGAGGTCCAGGTCTTTGTCGCGGAGATGCGCAAGGCCATCAACAACCAAAAAATCAGACCATACTACATCCTGTAAGTTGCCCTCTTCCCCTTACCGCCAGCTCTTTCAGGATCAACAGCCGCTAAAAGCGCGAGTGTAGCACGAATGTCTTCGCAAGGAAGCCGGAAGCCTGGGAGTTTTAAAGAAATTGCTTATTCGGCCAGTGTCTTTTTTCTTTCTGAAGCGTTTACGTTGGAGCTTGTTACCCTTTGCACCCTATATGAGACCCCAGTTTGAGCCCCCAAAAAGACCACATACCCCTATCAGAGAGGGAAAAAAAACTTGTCCCGTGTGGCCCCAGAGATTTAGAATGGATGGGCCGCATGGGTTTTGACGGTGTTGTTTTTGTCATTTATTGCTATTAATCACAAAGTCTAATTTGCGCTATAGCACACCACGCATGCAAGAAGTGAAGATCTCGTTAACCTGGGCCGCGTACTCGGCCCATTTCGCCTGGGCCTATCGCCGAAGTATGAACCGGTGCGCTGTCCGTTTGGGTGAACCGAAACAGCTGCCCCCTAAAGTTGTCGTAGCACGGCTTCCGATCCCGAGACAATTCAGCATGCCTTGTGTCACGGCGTTGTAGTATGTACTCGTAGCAGTAATTTCGTCCCGTCTGTCATTGCGCTGAGACATGATGGAGACATGATGGCATCTGCGTCTCCCCGCCCTGACGTTGACCGAGCGCTACGCCAGACGCAGTGCTCGCAGCAGCTAACCGATGCCAAAACTCCCGAGATGGCGAGCACTCGTTGATTTCTCGTTCACACACGGGCGACTAGTCTATACCATGGAATGCCACGTGAAGGACTGCGGCTGTGCCATGAGTCGCTGTATATGGCATACATCATGTCGAAAAAGATTACCTCGTATACTATCACATTCTCGCTTCCAGCAAAAGCAAACTAAAACAACCAAGCCGTCGAACAGACCTTTCCCAACCCAGACGAGCGTGCAGAAGAGGCCCAGCGTCAGCAACGCACCAGACCAGACCCAAGCGTAGACGGCTCGCCCGCTGCAAGACCTCCAAGCATCCCGTGGCTCAAGGCGGGAATGGAATGGAATGGGGGACTGAAAGCTCCGAGGGCCTTTGAAACGATGACCGCCTCCCCCTTGCTAGCGCCCTATCCCGCCGTCCCTTTTCGCGGCAGGGAAGGGCTGCGTAGCCATTTGCCTAGACGAGCACTAATTCCAGTAGCCTGGGACACTACTGCAGGCCTGTCTTTTTGCCATCTTCCGCGGTCCGTCCTGCAAGGAGGGGGAGATGAGGACGGAAATCCGGTAATACGACAAGTCGAAAGATGCAGTGCCGTGAAGGAGGATGCCACGGCTTTTTGGGACATGTTCATGTCGAAACAAGACGGTAAGACGTGAGGGATTTTTTCCCCTTCGTCTGCCTGGTCTTTGCCTTGCTGGGGTTTGAGAGAGAGTCGTTTGATCCGTCATTTTCCTCGTTCGTATCTCTGTTTGAGCTGAAAGCATCTCGTCTTCACCCCCAGCTCGTCCGCGCACACGTAGCAGCACGCTATATCGAAAAGCTATTGCTCTTAAAGGCCAGGTTCGGGCCGGCCCTTGTATAATCAAGCGGGGGGGCCTTTCTCTGTCCGCTCCACAGCAGAATACCTATAGCTACTCCGTGCGGCGGCTGCTGCTGCTGCTGCTGCTGCTGCTGTTTCGTTCTCACAGTAAGCAAAGCGATCTGGAAATTGACGCACAAGAGGAAAACCTGCCCAGAATCATCACCATACATGGTAGAGTCTCTGCTTGGTGTATAAGTCTAGGATGGAGGGTATTGCTGGCATTCCGGGCTCCGTCCTCCTGCTCGCAGGCGGCCTCATCGGCATCTTCGTCATTGGGAGGATCGTGACGTACGCGAGGTTGAGATCGTTCAAAGGGCCCTTTTTGAGCAACTTTACCAATGTGCCTCACAGGAAGGCCTTGTTCCAGCAGAGGTGCCAGGAGTGGTACGGCGAGATTTGCGAGAAATATGGTGCGACGATCCCCTACACCTCGAGAAACACAATGCCATGCCGTTCCGAAACGTTTCTAATTATACTTTCCGTGTACAATCAATGCAGGCCCAATCGCAAGGATCGCTCCCAACGTGCTGATTACCTCTGACCCCGATGTGTGGATTCATGTGAATAACAAGCCCGGCTATAAGCGTTCCGAGTGGTACTATACGGCCTGCCGCATCGAGTATCGACGAGACAATGTCTTTACGCAGACAGACAACAAGAAGCATGAGGCTCGGAGGAAGCAAATGGCTCCGGGGGTATGTCACATCGCATCGCGAGCTCCGTCACTTTTGCCAAAGTCATTGCAAGCTAACCAACGATATTGACACGCAGTACTCTGGAAGAGAAAACCCCAATCTTGAACAAAGCATCGATGAGCGTCTCCAAGAGTTCATTGACTTGATCAGGTCCAAGTATGTTTCCACCAGTGGCCATGTTGTACCGGTGGACATGGCGCGCAAAGTCCAGTTCTTCACCTTGGATGTCATCAGCGGCGTTGGGCTGGGCAGGACTTTTGGCATGCTGCAGAGCGACAGCGACGTGGAAAACTATCTCCAGTCCAGCGAGGAAGGCCTTCACATTGCCAACTTTGGCCTTGCCTTTAGCCTCAGCTGGATCACGCAGGCGCGCTTCCTCGGCAAGTTCATCGCCCCGTCGCCAGACGACAGCAAGGGGTTCGGCAGGATGATGGCCACTTGCTTCCGCTACGTCAACGAGCGTGTCGCAAACCCGACAGACAAGCGATCCGACATGCTGGCATCATTCATCCGCCATGGCATCCAGGGCGACGAACTGCGCTCAGAGGCCCTGGAACAAATCGTTGCCGGCTCCGACACCACCGCAACGGGCATCCGATGCTCCCTGCTTCACATCATCACGAACCCGCGCGTATACGCAAAGCTGCAGAGGGAAATCGACGAAGCCATTCGAGACGGCAAAGCTCCCCAGGATGGCCTCATCACGCACGGCCAGGCAAAGCAGCTCCCCTATCTCCAGGCCACGATCCGTGAGGCCATGAGAGTCTGGCCACCCGTCGCAAACGTCTTCTCGCGAGACATTCCACCCGAGGGCGACACCGTCAAAGTCAAGGGCGAGGATGTCTTCTTGCCCGGAGGCGCCTGCATCGGATACTCTGCGCTGGCAATGCATCACAGCACCGAAATCTACGGCCCCGACGCAAAGGCATTCCGTCCCGAGCGCTGGTTCGAACAAGACAAGGACAAGCTCGCGCTCATGCTCCGCACCAACGAGCTGATTTTTGGCCACGGCAAGTTCCAATGCCTCGGAAAGGCGGTTGCTCAAATTGAAATTGGAAAAGTAGTCTTCGAGGTACGTTTGTTCACATAGTCGAGGGAGACTGGTATGTCCGAGTATCTAGTTGGATTGTACTGACAAAGCTCTAGATCTTCCGCAACTTCGACATGGCCCTGATCAACCCGACGAAGCCGTGGGTGGCTTTGAACTCGCTTGGATTGTTTACCATTTCGGACATGTGGGTGCAAGTGATGGAGAGGCATGCGTAGGGGGGCGCTTCAAGCTGGCGGTTTGCTCAAGGACCGCGATTTCACATTTCAAGTCTGAAAGATGGATCATGCAATTGTATTTATATGCTTCTCACAGCAGTCAACTATCCGTAATAATTTGATCGTGATGCCTCCAGATTGAAGTATATTAGACACAGAGCGAAGCAAGGGTTGAGGGCCGGCCAGCTCCCTTGGTCTGGGTCACGTGATTGCCGCCATTGGCCGAACCATGTTTCTGGAACCTCGAATGGCCCAAATAGCTCAAACTCCCAAGAATCACGGGAATGCGCCGGTAGACTCAATCACCATGTCCTCAGCACTGGCAAAAGCTCCCTTAGCTCCGGCTGCCGACAGCAAGCCAAGGGCCAGCGTGGCCGCGATCCCGACGTTCGACAATGCCTTGTCAAAGGGCATCGCCTTTGGCCGAGTCGCTGTCCTGCTCGGGCTGCTGGCTGCTCAGTTCAACGACCTGGTGGCAGAGCCGGTGCCGGCGCTGCAGTCCGCGCTGCCTGTCGTGGCCGCTGTCCAGGTGGCATACGCGGTGCTGTGTCTGCCAGCAGCAGGCTCTCAGCAGGCGAAAGCGGCCAAGAAGGCTCGTCCTGGCGAGAAGAAGAAGGCCGAGCAAGCCGGAACGAGCTCGGTGGTGGTATGAAGCTCCCAATTGATCACCGCGATGGCCTGATTTGGGCCACATTGCTTGCGACATTGATTTGGAATGGAAAGATGCTAACATGCGTGCCCTTTATTTCTGTTCAATCCTAGACTGCCTTGCTCGCCCTTGTCCTCTCTACGATTGCGACCCCTGTCATCCATGCGCTCTTCATCCTCTTTGGCGCGCCTTTCCTCGACCACGCTACGCACACGTTCCTCTGCGCGGCGCACTTCTCCCTCCTCGGCATCTTCCCCGTCATCTACGCACGCGGAGTGGATAGCCAGGCTCTGATTGCGGTGGCTGGACTGTCTGCGCCTCTGGACGAGACGCTGGGCGGCCTGTTGGGCGCGCTGCTTGGCGCATGGTTGGGCGCGGTGCCCATCCCGCTCGACTGGGATCGAGAATGGCAGAAGTGGCCCGTCACGATTGTCTGCGGCATGTACGCGGGGTCCTGTCTTGGCAGCTGGTTGTCCGGCGTCGTGTTCTTCGGCAGGCGGCTCGGAGGAACTGCGTCTGCCGCAAAGGACGAGTAGGAGGGAGACGGTCGACTGGCGCATGTACTAGGCATAATCATTCTACGGAGCATATTGGGGGGGGGGGAGATACGGGCGGCATTGTGTGTGCTGAGAGGAGCGATTACGAAGAGCTATTCTTTGAGTTTGGGGCTAATTGGCCATGTACGGATAGAGAAAACGGCGGTTAGCAGCAGTAATCGGTATAGCTGTATGGAGTCCATACCATATCAGCAAAGTTTTTTGGTTACTAGCATATATATAATATACCATACCAATGTAATCTTAGAGGCCATCTCCTCTACGAAACTGTCACTCTTGATTCCAGATAGATTGCTACCATACCTTAGGTACCTACCACCCAGAAGCGCCCGCAGACCACGACCAGGCCCAACTCTAGTTTGTTTGGACCAATTCACAGCGTCAGCCAGTAGTCGACGCCTGGATCCGGGTCCTGTGACTGCACAGAGTTGCGTTCTGTAATCCATTAGTCAAAAAAAAAAGTCTTGGGTGGCCGGCTTGCACGGCGTTCGGGATCCCTGATTGTTGGACAAGATAGAGCACACTATCGGGGGAGATTGACTGCCAAGCGCTGCGCCTGTCATGCCATTTGGCCAGCCAAGACGGAGCTAAGGCGGGGGGTGTGATGGGCAGGACAGGAGAGAGACGAGAACACACAAAGTCACTGTGGCTCGGGCGGTTATGCAGTTGCAGCGAGTGGACTGCAGAGAGTCGTGATGGGGAGATGCTGTAACGCACAAGCAAGGCACAGCACAGCAAGTTGCAGCCAGAGAGTCCGCACCGCCTCATCTCATCATGACGGCAGCTAGAGCGAAACGGAGCTGCCAGTTTCTAAAAGGGGAACACAACAAGAGCAATGCAAACTCAACTGCATTGAGGCGACACAAGATGTTGGCTGCTGAGGTCACTCATACGTCGAGACAAAGCCGCACCGGCACACACGGAGATGCAATTGGCGTTTGTACGCTCCCGGCAGAACGCTGTGGCTGGTACATCCAATGAAGCCAAGCTTTGTCGTCATGTGGCGACGACGCTGTGGCGCGTGCTCGAGCCCAGCCACCTGGGAGGTACGTTTGCCCGTCACTTGTCATCCCATCGGCCGTCTCCAGCTGCCCATCTGTGGCGGTGCGGGCAGCTTGAACCTTGCCAGCATGGAAACAAAAGCGGCGCTAAGCAGGGGGGCCTTGCAGCAGCGACTGTAGATTATGACGTAGCTTGATGTATATCTCATGTCGGAAAAAAAAAGTCATGATGGCATATTGCTTCATTGGTGTTTTTTTTCCCTGCGGCGACACGAACCGGGGGGCCAAACAACCGGCTTTTTTTTTTTTGCTTTCTCTGGTGCTGTGCCTTGTTGCAAGCAGCCCGTAGCCCCTGCATGATACGGCCCTAAGCCGCCCCAATTTCTTGTCACTGGCTCTCTAGCTTTTTGCTGTTTTTGTCCCGAAATGGCATCGAATGGCTTCCACTGTTCCCCCCCCCCTATGATGTGTGGCTTGACCAGTCGATGACGCAACATGGAAGCCGGCTTCCTTTCCTTCTTGGCCGGAATGTCTGGGAAGGGCCAAGATGACGGCCACGGGCAATAAATAGTACAAGCTTCGCTGAAAACCTTCTTGTCCGCTCTTCTCCCTTCTGTGTCTCACTCAGCTTTTTCTCATCTGTTCCTCCGCCATCCATCACCTTTTACCAAAACACACTTCCATTGCGCCCCTTGGAGCCTCTTACTTGCGACTCTTAGCACATACTCGATATATATAATAAAAAAAAGACGCTGAGCCCTTGAGCCTCATCACCATCCAACATGCCTTTCACTGCCAGGTAGGCTTCGAGCTTGACGTTCCCGTGGCTTCCGTCATCTTCCCCGCAGCTCTCCAACCCGCTTCCCCTTGGACGGCACGCGATCAATGAGAGCTGGGGATGATGTCGAGGCCCATGACTGGAACCATGCTAATCATGTCCTCTCCAGCGATATCTGCAAGATTCTTCTTGCCATTCTTCTGCCACCCATCGGTGTCTTCCTCGAGCGAGGCTGCGGTGCCGACCTCTTGATCAACATCCTCCTCACAATCCTGGGTACGTCCAACCTGCCACTCACCGCCAATTGCAGCCCTCACGTCACTGTGATTTCATCTTGGCGGGCGCCTGACTGACTTGATCCACCTCAGGTTACATCCCTGGCATCATCCACGCTCTGTACATCATATTGAAATACTAAGCCCGCCTTCCGCTCCCGTATCCGCCAGAATCAAAGTGTCATGTCGCACCGCATCATGCCGTGCGTACACCAATCATTCCACGCTTGACCGGCAATTCTCGTTTTAGAATGGATGCGTCAGTGGAGGAGTGGATTCACGGTCGCCGGCTCACCACTTGGCCGGTCATGGACGCCATAATGACAGTGGGCTTTCCTTTTATGGCTTTCCTTTTTGTTCTTCTCTTGTTGGCTGGAGGCAGATGCACCCTGTTTGAAAGGGGCGTCAGGTTTGGCTATTGTTAATGAATTGATACCCGACTTCCTCTAATCACAAATACCTTTATTCAGTCTCCATCATGCTTTGACCTCATTCCTGTGATGCGTGCTTCCGTTTAATCACAAGCGAGTGGTTTGAACTGGCAGTCTACTGATGCAAACAGACGAATGACTTGACAAACTATATACAAAAAATAAGATTCCATATAACTGATGAATTCTAAATCGCAAAAATGAAGAGGAAATGGGTGAAGAAAGCAAAAAAAAAAGATGGTGATTCCGCCCGGGCTCGAACCGGGGACCTTTTCGGTGGTGTCAACTAAACTGTTAACGAAATGTCATAACCAACTAGACCACGGAACCGCTCATTGGTGATGCAATGTCTCGTGTCCACAATTATACATTCATTGCGAAATCTCGTTGCCGCAAAGCTTGCTAAAAGATCAAGGTTGCTGCTACACCTGCATCACCGGCAGATCAACTATAAACCATCAGAGTAATATTCAATCCTGCCTCATATACAACAGTAGCCCTCACCGCCAATAAAGGGCAAGGTACATATATGTTCAAACACATCCCTGGCCAATACAAGACGTTGAAAACAAGAAACAAACAAGAGCGCCGATTCTAAATGATCCCCCAATCCTTTACCATGTGCCGAATACAATCCCGAGCATGCAAATGTACCGTGTCAAAGAGTGAATATGAAAAGGAGAGAAAGGCAAACGAAAAATGGTTTAGAGCAATTCTCCATCGCCCTCCTCTTCAACCCCCTCCTCGTCTTCGTCCCAGTCCAACTGGGCGTCCAGTTCCGCAGCCTTGCGCTGGAGTTCTGCGAGGCCAGACAGCTCGGCGACATAGTCCTTTTCTTGGAGAGCCATCTTGACAAATCCCCACCCGTCGGTACGGAAGGCGTCTAGGATCTTGGGGCTACATGCGCTGCAGCTGTCATATGATTGCCCGCGAAGGACAAGGTTCTGAAAGGTAGATACGTAGCCACGGATCTGATGCGGCACGAGGCCAAGCGGGTGATCGGGGGGATCCCTTTCGAGCGTGACGCCTGGCCGTGGTTGGGGTGCCGGGGCGCTGTTCTTGAGCGGATGCTGCAGGAGGCTTGTCAAAAGCTCAACCAAGAGGGCAGAGGCAATGGCAGCAACTCCGGGTCGAGTCACGGTGCACTGCTGGTCAAGCGTTTGATCCTTCATAGACTGCACGCACAAAATATTGTTAGAAATGTGCCGGGGAGCCTATAATCTTTGGGGAAACTTACATCAGCTGGGGCGACGACATCATTGCAAAAGTAGCATCCAAGAGAGTCTTGGCCCTCTTGCTTCCCTTCAGCGCCGTGCCGCATAACCACGTATGAATCGAATCCGAGGGCAGCATTCATGACAATTTTGCCGCTTGCCTTTCCCATCACTGTTGGTAGCCATCGGGATTCGCGAGTGTCCATCAGCAAGAAGACGACATCGTGGGCATCAATCAAGGCTTCGAGCTTGTCGTAGTCGGCCTTTATTCTAGCCTCATCAGTGAGAGCGTGACCGAGCATCGGCACGGATAAGGAGTGGCCCTCAGCATCTACTCCCGGATATATCCTCTTCAACATTTCGGCGGCTTGAATGGCCTTTGGTCTCCCACCATTGAGACAGTCGTCGTACTCAAAGAGTGGCTGGCGGACTGGGTTCGAAAAGGACACGCTGCCGTAGTCAACAAAGGTGATTTTCCTCACTCCCCAGCCCAGTAAGTTTCGTGAGACGTAGCCCCCCAGCGTCCCGGCACCCAACAGCAAGCATTTGGTGTTCTTGATTACATCGAGGTTTAGATCCGGGGCCAGTCGCCACTTCATCAACTTGAGATTCAAATCGACTGAAGAATCCGCCAACCGGGATGGGTCCATGTACTCGCCCAAGTTTGCCAGCTGTGCCTGAAGCTTGCCGTTCTTTGCTCGCTCCCAACCTGTAACCTTGGGCATCTCTTTAATCTCCATGTCCTCGACGGGGTCCATCGTGATGGGTATAATGATGCTCTTGGCTTCATGCCTTCTGGACCATTCGTCTCTGAAACACAGAATATTAATCTTGGACAAGCGGAATCGGTGGCGAATCAGAATCAGGAGGTTGCGCAGCGGCCAAGAGGGACCTTCTGAGAAAGTTGAAGGATCCAAAAATGTGACAAATCGATCCTCCTCCGCGACACCGTCAAAGAAGCCATCTTCAAAACTTCGCAGTGAGGCCACCTCCCATCTGTATGGAATCTTGAGTGCCGGGTCGTGTTCGTTCAAATCCTTGGGCTTCTCCCCCCATATCTTCTTGGCCAAGAAGAATCCATGCTCGCGCTTATCCACGATATATCTCCATGTGCCGACGCGATCCATAAGGGCTGTGGTCTCGTCCGAGTTGAGGCGCTCAATGGGGCCAGAGCGCTTCCACTGCGCGTCCGAGTGCAGCGCGGGAAATGCGCACCAGTATATAAATCGGTACTTCTTGAGATCGGCGTATGATAGAACGATGAACGAGGATAGGAGCGAAGGAACAGAGTAAATGCTGCCGTCTTTGATAGCGTCCCAAATCTGCCTGCCCGCAAGCTTCAACATGGCGGCTTTGTCGGTCTTCCTGAAATCTTCGATGGTATTGACATTTTTGATGATGCCTTCGGCTCTCGCTTTTCCTAGAGGAGGACTACATCACACGTCAGCTCAGAATACTCCCGTTGGTTCGTTTCGATGTCAAGAACGCACTCTGTGTTTGTCAGGGCGCTTCCGAGAATCTGCAGCTTGGAGCTTGCGTCTGGGTCAACATCTCGCGGCTCGTACACGCCCAGGATCCCGCGCGCAGAGTCGTCAAGCTTGTCATAGTCTAGCTTGGACGAGAAGAGCGCCGAGTAAAACGGCAGCTCTATCTCGGACGTGAACGGCACGAACTGAAGCGGCTCGTCCATGGTAGCGGTTCGGTTGCAATATGCCGAATGAGCTTGGTTGTTGGTTTGGGGAGAGGTTGGTCGAACGAGTCGTTGTACAAGGTTTATTTGTCAAAAGTATAAATCCGTGGACGCGAGGCTGACGAAGGTTTTATTTGATTTGGCGTCGTGTCAGGGCAAGGCTCGAGAACATGAAGGCAGGCGACAAGGCAGAACCGTCATCTGATGGAGCATCACGAGCTACAAGGCCAAGTGATGTCGTAGCGCTGAGATGCCCCGCGGAGAGCGGGGAACCTTCCAAGTGCAGCGAGCATGCAAGGGGCCAGGCTTCAGGCTGTTAGTGCTTGGTTTGTCATGCTAGGGGGCTGCTTGCGGCTCCTTCAGCGAGTCTAGACGGGGGGCTGAGTACTATAGTTGCAAATACGAGGGAAGCAAGCATCCAAGAAACAAGTCCGATATGGTGTAGTGGCTAACATCGCTCGCTCTCAATCTTCGATTGAAGCTCCGAGCAGCCCTGGGTTCGATTCCCAGTATCGGAGACGATTCTTTTTTTGCACATTTCGCCAGCTGAGATGCATCTGATATGTGCGGCAAGGTTCTGCGACTTTTGCAACTTTTTCGATTCTTTCTTTTTACTCCTGCTGTAAATGTAAACGGCGCTGCTTTTATCTATCTATATATATATACTGCGTGCAAGTGATTGAGCTATCCTCGTCATATCGAGTCTGAGATGCGATAAACTCAGATGTACGGAGTAGAGCTACACAACAACACTTGGCCGCTGCGTGTTTTCACTGGCTCCCTTTGTGTCTCATTTTTAGAAATATTGTTCGACATTTTCGGTAGTACAACTCAGCTACGATTTAAGGTTTCAGTCTGGCCAGTTTGCATGAAGCCAAGGGGGAAGAATATTCCCAGAGGCGCCACCGTTTGTCTTACCGGATTTGCAATACTTGTCGGCTACCACCAAGGTTTAAGCCTGGGCTGTTGGAATGCAGCCAAGAGCAGCGAAGAGGGGGGAGACCAATCTGACGTCAGGAATTCAGACTTTTGAACTAATTTAAAATCTTAAACACTGCTAGATATATAATCTTAGAACAATGCCAAAGCTTAGCACTCTGCTTCTTCAAGCTGTCGTGATCCTCACTTGAAACAACACCATGGCGGGCAAGAAGTCAAAGAACAGGAACAGGAAGCAGAAGCAGGAGAAGAGCAGGGGTGGGCAGCAAGAGCCAGCTACGAGCAGGGATGGACAACAGGAACCAGACAACAGCACGGTCGAGCAACAAGAACCAGTTCCAACCTCGACCGAGCAGCAGGAGCTGGATACGGGCATTGTTGGGCAGCAAGAACCAAACCTAGGCACAATTGGACAACAGGAACCAGATACAAGCCTTGTTGAGCAACAGAAGCCTAATACAGGCATCGCTGGACAACATATGCCAGCTTCGGGCATTGTTGGACAACAGGAACCAGACACGAACGCTGTTGGACAACAGATGCCAGCTACAGGCATTGTTGAGCAACATGAGCCAGTTACAAGCACTACCAAGCAACCGGAGCTAGAAAGGAGCATGGTTGAGCAACAACAGCAAGGTCAAAGCATCACTGGGCAACAGCGGCTAGATACAACCACGGCTATGCAACGAAAGCCAGATGAAAGCATCGTTAAGCAACAAGAACCAGTTCCGATCACGGCCGAACAGCAGAAGCCAGTCAATACTATAGTTGGGCAGCAGAAGCCAGATACAGGGAGCTCCTATCCCGACGAGCGAGATCATCTATCATCAGACGATTGGCAGGAAATATTGTACGCGGCTACTTCTGCCATTGGATATACATACACAATAAGCTAACAGTTTCAGGCAACGTACAGGTGCATTGAACGGTTGGGTTCCGCAGAAGAAAAATGGCGACATCGACATTACTCGTGCGACTGAGCAATGTATGTAGCGCTTTGTTAACATTACAGCCGAACCGTAATGCTGACGACCGTAACAGTATTCACGTTGAAGTTTGAGACGATGCCAAAGTGGCACACTTCAAATGGTTCTGGACGGGAGGCTGTGCAGTTTCAAGATTCTACAGAGGAGAGTTTCGTCAAAGCAGCTTTCGACACAAGTGCGATCAAGACGACGATGTAAGTATTGGCATTTTGTACCATTGCTAAGGAAAAGGACCCCATGAATACTGACATGTTGGTAGCCAAGCCACCATGCCCGTCGGAAAGCCTGGTGTCAGAGGTCGCTCGACACAGAGCACAGGAGACAAGGCGTCGCCTGAGCACTCTGGCGATGTCAAATCTTTCTATCTTTTCCATGAGGTATACATGCACTTTCACATGTCTTCCATCATGCAGTCACTAACAAAATCGGGAATTGTAGCTCCCTCTTGCTGTTGTCGATTTGGCGAGCTCTTCACTCGTACCAACCCAAAACTTTGTAGACTTCATCAAGGATTCGATCAATGAGTACGCCGGACTAATACCTCCAACTACATCTGCGGACCGGGAAGCATTCTCCTCGGTACTGAGCAGTTTCCATGATAGATTCGGTATGTGTCTTGGAGTTTTCACCTGCAGAAAGGGGCGTGCCTAATCGATGATTGTTTCTTGCAGGCACCGTTTTTACGAAGCGAGTTGCGCTAGGAGGCAGACGCTATGCCATCCAAAAAATCTACAGGCATAGCCAGGCTGGGAGCCAAAGTTCTGAAGAGAAAAGTGCCATCAAGACCAGCCTGGATGTGCCGTTAACTGTTGGTTCCCTCAAGGCTGGAGGAGAGCGTAGCTGGGGCTCGACCAGTGGCGATGGTGACTATGGGAACGTTACGATTGACGTCAATTCCCTTGTCATTGATGGCGGTGATGAAACCCTTACAGAGGAGTATGTCTTTCACTTTCTATGCGTTAGTATCATGCAATCACTAACATCTGGGATCTAGTGTTGAGGCATGGCAAAACACATTACGCGCGCCCAAGAATTGGAAAGTCATCAAGGTAAGAGTAGAGCCAGACTGGAAAATCACATTGGCTAATTATCTTGTAGCAAAACAACGTCGAGGCTCTCTTCCCATTTCTGCTAGGGGCATTGGAGAGAATGGAGCCAAAATACGAGTATGTTGACTTTGTCAGAGGATTGGCCACCCATGACCAAGAGCTTCGAAAAGCCCACGAGAGACGACTAGCCGCTGTTTCAGAGCCTCTCACACTGCGCATCTCAAGCTCATACGCGCCAACAAAGAGTATCCTTTCGAGTCTCTCTGGGAAAAAGCCAAAATGGACAATGACGCTCAATACCGATAAGCCCAAAATGATTGATAGAGTCAAGGTCAAGATTCCCGGATACTTTGAGAATGGAAAAGACCGCGTTGACGACGTCGTTGGGTTCCCGAAAGCTTTTCCCGTCTCAATCGACCTGCCCACCCAATGGAGTCTGACTCCGAAGAAAACAACCAAGCAGTACGAGGCAGAGTTTACGGTCATACTCAAGCCGAACCATGAGTGGCAAGAGTCTGACGGAGGAGCTTCGACAGTCACCTTGAAGGACATTAGTCGCAACACTCTGGTTTTCGGGGCCTTGTTGAGTCCAGAATCAGCGACATTTACGGCAGAATACAGTGTTCGCACTACTAAATAAGAGCCATTTAGTGCTTTTTGCTTGATAAACGGCAATTGCTGGAAGGGATACCGGTTCAACCGAGCCGATAAAATACAATTTGTGATGTAATCTTCCATTTTGGATTGATGGAGTCGCTGCCGTGCCATGGGTAGCTATTCTATGCGACTGAATGTGACGGGAAACAATCTATACAAGATAGAATAGGATACAGGTAGGTAGTCAAAAGTCAATAATCCGATTGGAGTGTAAAGAAACCCTCGTTTCACTGCCTAGTATTGAAAATATTCTTCTCCTTCAGGGGGCTATACGTATGTTGCGTACAAGCCAAGTAAGCCCAGCCATCATCGTTACCACAGGCTCACTTGATGTAGTATTTCGAAAACATGTCATTCCATAATAGAGTACCATATTGCAATCTACCTATCTAGTTGCATTAATCTCTTGGATGCTTGCCGTAGCCATGCAGTGCTGGTAGAGCCATGCTTATCCATGTGCCGAGATGTCTGAAATCTGAAAACCCTAAACTCAAAGCAAATCATTACCGAAACCCCTTTTTTTTGTCCGCTCAAATCCATATATCCATTCAGTTGTAGATGAATGATCATTGGGAGCGAGTACTCTGGATACAAGTCACACAAAGACCACGCACGACACATATTCTCTGTCGATCCATGTCGACTCTCGTCTATCGTCTGCGCCACTCCACGTAGCGCTCCTTTGCAAAGACGACCTCGTCAGTGAGCCGGATGAGCTCCTCCAAGGCTCCTGGTTGGCCATGTCGGAGCTTCAATCTGAAGGGCCATTTCTCAATCACGGTGTGTTCTTCTTTCATCACCAGTCCAAAGAGCTGCTCGACCTGTGAGAACCTGAAATTCTCCACGAACCTAAGGGACATGTTAGAAGCCAGGTGATTCGGGCGTTGCGAGGAGAAGGCAACTTGTCAAGACTGTGCTTACCGATCAAAAATGGGGTCATAGGCTGCAACGTTTGCCTGAGCATATGTCCACATGACTGGCCTGTGGTCAAGCAGGGGATGATGAAACGATTTCCCTCCAATGTACGAAATGTACTCACGCATGAGCTTCGTCTCCGGGCGGCGTGTGTACATGTCCATCATTCGGTCCTGCATAGTCATCGTCTCTCGAATGGCGTTTCTGAAGAGAGTGATGAGAGTCGCATGCGGGTTGGCGCGAGGGGGGTGGAGTAAGGGGCCCATCACGAAAGCCGTGTGATGCATTCCAGCAAGGAGATTGTCTGCCTCGTTGGAGACCTAGGGGACCGGTCATTGTTTAGCACTCAAACTCGGGGGGAAATCTAGACATGGCCGAGCTTCCAACGCCTGCTTACCTCGATTCGAGTGAATGTACCGCACTCAAGAATAGTGGAAAGCTCACCAAAGCCCATGCAGAACAGTCGAAAGGACGTTTGCGAGTCTGAAAGACGGGTTAGAAAGGCGCCGAGTGTTGTGCGAATGTGGCTGAAGAGTTTGCCGTAGATGTCAGCAGTCGCAGGCCCGCTCGAGCTGTCTTCGACGTCCTTCAAAGACCATCCTTGGAGAGGGTCGTCACACTCCGCCATCGGCCAAGAATCAGAAACTCGGAATATTGTCCTACTGTTGGTTAGATATATGATGCTCGACCCAATTGGTAACGTCTAGGACTCACGGGTTCGGCTCCTGGAACTCATGGCGCGGAGCCCCGAATGGCAAAAGAAGTCCGTCTTGCCGAAACCGATGCTTCGCAATTCGGCGGGCAGGCGACTGAAAAAGCAGATGTAGATCCAAAAAGTCCTTTTTCGATTCGGCAAGGGTAACAGCCGTGCGAATACTGCTCGCCTGGTCCGCCGTGAGGCCTTGTGGAGGATTCATGTAGGTCAAGAGGCGATCCCACTGGGACTTTTGTAGCACAAGCCTCAGGGAGCCCTTTGCGAACCTCCACGTCTTCCCCAAGAGGCTCTGAGCATCTTTGTCCTTTACCTTTTCGCAAATGTCTTGGACAAGAGGCAAGACCTTTTGCTGAATCATGTCAAGATCGGACTTGCGAATGAGAGCCGAGTACCAGACGTGGATTATGCAGTCGGCCGCCTCATCCATGTTCTCAGACACGAGGGCAATAAGAAGTATCATGGCGTTGCGTGCCACCACATCAAGATCGTCGTCGTTGACGGTAACTTCTATGGGCTTATTGTAACCAGCAGGGACCTGGGCAATGGTCTTGACAACGTTTCGAAGATCCCCAGAAGCTACACCACAGCAACATTGGTCAGCTTGGAGGCACAGCGTGATGAGATCGGGTTGGCAACATACAGGCAAATAAGAGGTTCGTCTTCTTTCCATAATCAACACCTTCATTGGACTGCAGCTGAAGGACGTCGATTGCGGCAACATTTCCCCAAAGACGCTTCTCGTTGCTAAACGAGGTCAGGAGATTTGTTCCAGCCGTCAAAAACGCCGGCTTTCGGTTCTCCAGAGACCAGTCGGGACGCCAGGTTTCATTGCCCAGGGGCGACTTGCAGTCTATCTTGTGAAGGGCCCAGTGAGACTTTTGGCAGTCCGAGCCGCAGTACTAGAATCGATCAAATGTCAGTTCAGAAGGGGGGTTATACCAGGCCAGTGAATGGTTTACTTACCACGACGAGACGACAGCCTTTGCAAGTGTAGTTGCCGAATTTCTTGCAGCCAGTGTTGTCGGCGCTCCAGTTTGCGCACACAAACTGCAGAGTTGCCATGTTTGCCCTGATTTTGGATCTGGCCAAGCCGAGATTCAGACGACTGTATATCTATCTTGGAGGTACCAAATCAATCCAAGAGAAGAGAATAATGACCCTGATATGGTGCTGAACTCGGCACCAGTGGCTTCAGGGATGCGAAGAAGAGAAAGGTGAGGAGGGGAGGGGAGGGGAGGGGAGGAAGAGATGCGAATGTTTAACCACCTGGCAGCCGGGGACAAACGAGCTCTATTGATTCACTTAGCCATCTGCCTCCGTTTGCTCAGGCTGGCACGGAATATTTTCCTCCGAGCCCATTCACTCAAGGCCTCGTATCCACATGTTGACGCAGGTTTCCGAGCAAAGAACTCAAACGGTTCGAGTGGAAAGGGATGGGCAGTGTCGATGCGAAACTGGACATGAATGAGTCTATTCAAGCCTTGCATACTCGAGTAGATTTGCCTCGATTCACATGAGCTTGTAAATGGAACCATTTGTATACGGGGCATCGAGTTGATTTATATGGAACGGCCCATTACTCACATGCGAGTTATAGAGACACCATCATCAGTCCGTTGTCGAGTGTTGCCTCTTGCTTTTGCTGCCACCAATACAATACGTGGAATAGAAAATCACTCCAGTGTAGACATGCAACTACACATACCAGATGGAAACGGCCAAAAGGAAAAGAATGACCGTAGATGGTACTACATGGACAAAGTGAGCTCGGTTGGATCGGAGAGGATCAAGTTTTGAATATCCAAAGCATTCGCTCTCTAACAAGACATTATTCGTAGATCTTTATCAAACACATCCGTCTCTAAAAAGAAGCAAAAAAAAAATCAATGGATGCCTCAATACATGGTGCATGTATATATAGAATGTAAACCGAATCCACCTCATGTCCAAGCTATTACGCCTCATCCTCACCAAAAACTTACAACAGCCCATACACAACGCCGCCCAAAACCAAGGCCGCCACGCCATTCGCAACAGCCCTGCTTCCAGCACTCTTGGGCATCGTAGCAGCCGGGCCCGATGGCGAAGTTCCGCTGGGCTTGCCGGGGCTCGTTCCGTTGGTCTGTCCCCTGACGTCCAGAGACAAGGTCGAGACGACGGCAGAGAGGGCATTCATCTGCTCGCCAACGCCAGTCAGTCCGTCAAAGGTGCTGTTGGCCGCAGCCCACGAGAATCCGCACGCAGTTCCCGCCTTGCCGGCAAAGCCCGTGGATTGCGCTCCCGAGCAGGCCTTGGCCGCGGCCTTTGCGTTCGTCAGGAGCAGCGGCTGGACGGCCTCGCCGGTGTAAGGGGCCAGCAGCGCCGTCTCCCCGAGCGATCGCACCAGGAAGCCCTTGAAAGCCCGCAAATCGGCGCTGCACGTCTTTGGGGCCTCGCACGAAACCTCGGCCACGACGCCGTTGCTGACAAACGCGTCCTGCACGCCCTTGAGCAGGCCGTCGACGCGCGTCTTCCAGTCGCTGGACGTCGTGGCGTTGTACAGCGCGGCGCTGCCGTGCAGGAAGAGACTGGCGCTCAGGCTGCGCTGGGTCTTGTCGACGTTCTTGCAGTCGTCGGTGCTGGCGCCCTCGAGGACCTGGTACGAGTCGGTGATGAGGCCGGCGTCCTGCTCCCAGCTGAAGATCTTGGTGGCCCAGTCAGAGTAGGTGCTGTTCTTGGTCTGCAGGTACAGCCTGGCGGCGAGATCGAACAAGACGCCGTTGGAGGCCGAGTTCTTGAAGTTGTAGCCGGCGTTGAAGGTGAAGATTTGCCAGCGGAGGCCGCCGTCGCACGTCTTGGTGTCCCATCGCTGCGCAAGGTCGTTGAAGACATTCACGGCGAGATCCTGCCACTGCGGCTCATCCTTGGACGGGCTCGGGAACCCGCTCTCGGCCGCGGCAATGGCGGCCAAGGCCCAGATGCCCTGGTCATCGTTGCCCTCGCTCTTGGTCTGGTTGGCCGGCATGAAGTTGTTGTTGGTGCCGACCTGGTGCAGCAGGCCCTGAGTTGTCAACGAGTTGTAAGAGTCGTCGCCTGTCTTGACCCAGTAGTCGATCAAGGCCGTGAACAAGGCGCCCGTTTCCCACCCTGCTTCAAGTCAGCTTTTCTTCTTTCTCTCTCTCTTCATACTCTTTGTCCAGACGGATGAATCAAAGAGGGAAAGGGGGGGGAGTCGGACAGTAGTATGGCAGGGGGAGATTGCCCGGAATCTGGCCCGTCTCGTTGCCGCTGTAATACTTGACGAGCCCATACGCAATGGTGCTCGCGCCATCCTTGATCGAGGCTGTCTGCCGTATTAGCAATCACGACGAGAATCACGGAAGCATCCAAGACGAAGAAGCTGGCGCACCATCACTGGTAAAGTCGACCTTGATGGCGCCAGCAGAGGCACCAAGAAACGCAAGAGCCAAAGCAGACTTCATGTTTTACAGCGTTGTCGTATCAAATGACTTTTGACGGTCGGTTTCACCACAAAGAAAGCACCTCGTTCAACGTAGCGAGTGACAAGAAGAAGAAGAAAAAAGATGCAGCCAACAGAAAACGAAGGATTGCCGGCACAGAATATGTAACGAAGGACAGGCTGCTTTTGCTTGATGAGTCGCGGCCGAGAATAAGAAGCCAAAAAACAAGAGTCAAGTGGACCAACCAGCTCATCTTATAACGCTACCTTACATTACATTACATTACACTACACTACATTACCGCCGCTTCCCCTGGCTCCGTCGTCTCAAAACGGCATGACAGCTTGAGCACTTTGTCAGCTTGGCCCAAATCAAATGCCCTCGAAGCCCCGTTTGTTCATTTTAGCATCAAATCCAGTCCAAAGAAAGAAACAAGGAAAGAAAAAAAAAATCCCCCGAGTCAAAAAGAGGATCCAGCGCCATCCCCCCTTGAGTCAAGTCCCACGACGCCAACCCCGGCTCCAGAAGCCGAAAGAGAAATTTCCAATTCGCGCTCTTCATTTATTTCCCAGACTCAATCAAATTTATTGTTTGTTTCCCCGGATTGTTTGTTTCTTTGCGTTAACCATGACAAGGGCAAAGTGTATTGTTTGGCGGCTCAAAACTCGACTTCGGCGACTGCCCCTTTGAGAACGTAGGCGAATGCGACAGTGTTGCGTGTTTGTTTAGTGCCAAAGGGGGCAATACGATGTGAGCCGACATGGACGTCGGTGTCATTTGTCCATTTGTGAATACGAAGCGGCCGCGTTTCTAATCAATCAATGAGCTGTCAAGGGAAAGCAGCAACAACGTCTTTGGAAAAACAAGACGCTTATGCTGAATTGGCCAGAGACTGGGTGGGACTTGTTGTTGTTGTTCCTTGGCATTCATCGTCAAACTTACCCGTCTTGGAACATGTTGGATAGCCTATTCGCATAGTGGGAGATGATTCGGCAATTCAGAGCAACATGTTTATACTCAGTCACAACTCCATGATGAACAAGCAACAAGAAAAGCAACAGCTCGAGGATCCCCTCACAGCCCCTTTCAACCAACGCTCTCATCTCCATCCGAAACTCGTCCATCGCACTCCTCGCCAACCCTCTCCCCCTGGCCCTCTCTGCCCTCGCCGCCGTCACCTCCCATTCCCTCGGCACCTCCACGCTCCCAACATCTCCCTGCCGTCCCAGAATCATCTGCGAGACGGCAACCGCGCATCTCGCCGCCACGGGCATGCCGTGGCCGGTATACCCAGCGCAAACCCACAGCCCAGCTCCACCACCAAGCTCCTCGGGGACGTCCCCGACAAAGGGACTGCCGTCTGCGGAATATCCCATGATGCCCGTCCACTGGTACCGCGCCCTCAGCTCTTCGTCCTCCTTGTCGCCCTCTGGCCGCAGCTTCAGCGCAGGGCCAAGTGACCGCCGCAGCCGCTCCGCCACCGCCTCGTCAATCTCGTCGTCCTTCCACACGCCCTCCCCTCCGTCGGGCACGCTCAACCTCTCGCCCCCCACGATGATCATCTCCAGCGGATCGTCCCTCTCAATCAAGTAGTTGTCGCTGTCCTCTGCAAGCCAGACGTGACTGTGCTCCAGCATCACGTTCCCGTCCGGCGGCTCCAGCGCGGAAACCTGCCCCCTGACGGGCACAATCAGCCCCGTCATCTTGGGCAGCAGGTGAGACGTATACCCGTTCGTTGCGAGAAGCACCTCCTTTGCCACAACCTGTCCCCTGGGCGTGTGGACCACCCACGAGCCCAGCCCCTCTGCCCTTTGTACGTGCGTCACCGGCGTCGTCGTCTGCAGATTAAACACCTCCGTCGACTGCTGCGTGAACAAGGCCTCCAGGACCCAGGCAACCAGCTTGTACGGCCAGCACTTTGCGGCATACGGCTGCAGCACCGCTCCCCGAGCATGGGGCACTCTCAGCGCCTTGAGGTCCTCGGGCTTCGTAAACAACTCCGCCTTGCCCGCCAAGTCGGGATGGTGCTTGTTGATGTTGTCGATCCTCTTGGCCACGAGCTCGACAAGCTCATCCGTGGGCAGAGCGTGGACACCGCCAACCCTCCTCCAGTCGCACGGCACGTTGAACTTGGTGACAATGTCCTCCAGGAAGCGATACGTCTCCAGCTCGAAGCGCGCAATGTGCGCCTCCCTGCCGTAAATCATGGGCTGGCAATGGCCTCCGTTCTAAAAACCCCCCCATGGCATCAGCATCAGCAACACACCCCTAGAATAAGGAGCTCAAGTACGGAGTACACGTCAAACTCACCCTTCCCGTAGCCCCCCAGCAAGCCTCCCTCGCCTCCAGCATCAACACCGACCTTCCTCCGGCAACCAGCTCCCGCGCAGCAAAAGCCCCCGTTATCCCGCTGCCAACAATGACGACATCTGCCGTCGCAGGGAGCTCTGGTGTTGACCGACGGCCCAGAAGCACATATGACGGATCGCGATGCCAAAACGACCTTGTGCTTCGCGGGCTCGGCAACCCGGATTGCCCCTCTTGCAAAGTAGCGGTCACCATGACCTCGTATGTATGAGTAATCTACGGCTGGTGTTTGGATAAAGATGAAGATGTGTAAAAGGGTGAACAAAAGTCACGGTTTACATACCATGTGGAAACGTGAGTAACCAGATAAGACACTCACACCTGCATTGCACGTGAATGTCAAGATTCACAGTTGGTTGCTTACACTCACTCGGTTTCCCGCTCCGTCATTCGCAACGGCATTACGACGCGCTAATGCGGGGTCCGTCCGGGGGGCGGATTGGCAAGCTCCAGCCTTGTAGATTAACAACCTGTAATACGTGTAGTACTACAAATAACCGTTAATAGTGCTCGTACACATCTACTAATACAGAGAGCATTACCCATCAAATTACTCGTCAAATGCACAGAAATCACAAGCCAACGTCATCAGTCTCTAGGGATATCATTTCGTATTCATTGCGTGTCGTCGTAAGCATCAGTGAGAGACAGACTAACCTCCCTACCAACTCCAGGGGAATCGCCCTCAAGATCCTTCCCAATTCCAAACCCCAACGCCGCAAAACCAGCTGTCCATTCCATTTGCATCTCCCTTGTCTGCTAATATTTATTCGTACATCAATTACAAAAAGGAAAAAAAGCAAGCAACTTCTTCCGGGTTCTATACGTGACAGCTCCCCATGGCCCTCACCTTGGACGCTTCTTTGATTCAAATACACAAGACTGTGTGCTTTTCTCATTTCAAAAAAAACAAAAAAAAAAAAAAAAAAAATAAAAAAACTCCAATCAAGGTGGGTTTGCTTCTAAAAGCCGTTTCCAGTTCTAGCCACGCGTCATTGACATGTCTATTCGATCTCAAGTATAGTTGGTACACGCAATCTCGTCCAACGAGACGCGGCCTCCGCCTGCCGCCTGCGTAAGCTAATCGAAGGATCCGAGGTTCGGTGGAGAGGAGGAATCAAAGGGAGGATTCCTTCCATCGGCGGACAAGTATAAATGCATTTTGCCCGTTCAAGTCGTAAATACCTTTCCAGGTATATGAAGAGGCAGGTCGAGGTTGTTTCATAATCCATCAGGGCGTCAAGGGCGGGTGCCCGTAAAAACAAAAAGGGAAAAAAATCGCTAGTATGCAGAGCCAGAAGCTTTGATAAAATTCAAACGTCGGCCTGTCGTATCCACTCGTACATATCTCGGCAAGGTAAAAGTAGCTGAAATGCTCATAATACGCATCCTATGTTCCTTGGATATATCCAGCCCTGTTGTTGTTGTTGTTCTTTTGAAGCAATCCGCTGTAAACAAAGAAGGAAAGAAAAAAAGTACAGAGCCTAGTCAAATCTTGTTCAGCAAAGAAGAAGAAAAGAAAACGTTAAGCATCTGTCATTTCGAGATCGCTGTCGTGGACGATGGACACGGGGAACAGCTCCGAGGGACCCCAGTTTCCCTCGTAGACAATGGCGGGCGCGTTGCGGTGCTCTGCCACCCACTGCATGCCTTCCAAAGCCAAGACTTCTTCGATGCGTGGCCGTTCTTCAGGCTCCTGCTGTGTCATCCACCGAACAATGGAATCAAGGGAGCTGGGGTGGAAGGCCTCAACCATAAAGTCGGGAGGCTGCTCAAGTTCCGATCGCTTAAAAGAGCCAAACAGGTTGCCAGAGCCGCGTGTTCTCTCGGTCTGGAGATCATCACTCGTCGCAGAGTCGGCAGGATTTCCAAGAGCATCTCGCTGGACATCGCTCGATGGCGTCCAAGTGAGGCTAGGTACTTCAGAGAGATCACCAGATCGGAGAGCAACCCACGTAGGCCCGTTGTCGGGAAGCATCACATTGGCCGCCGTTTCCAAAGTCATGAGACCCAGGGAAAAGATATCGGCAGACTGATCGGCTTTGCCTTCCAACATTTCCGGGGCCATGTACTCGCGATCTCCTTCGATATCTACCCGGACGTCTTCGGAAACAGCCTGGGCTAATCCAAAGTCGCCAATCTTGAGGACCCCCTCAAAGGTAATGAGAATATTTGCCGGTTTCATATCTAGATGCATAAATCCGGCTTCGTGAATCTCCTTCAATCCCTGTCAAAGAAAAAAAAAATGTCAGCGATTAGAGAATTAGACCCAGCACGACGAGAGGATTGCGTCAACTTACCAAGCAAAGATCCTGCAAGATCTTGTAGATGCGGAAATCATCCAATCGGCCAACCTGTCCGATGTTGGCCAAAAATTTATCCAGGGTTCCTTCTTCGCAAAACTCCGTCTGGATGTAAAGGTGAAAGTTATGCTCCCAATCGTCGATATATTGCACAACATGTTCAGCATGTGATAAAGCCTGTAGAATGCGAGCTTCGCGCAGCTTTGCGTCCCTGTCCTTGGGGCCATGGTACGGATGTCTGCTCTTTTTGACCGCAAAGACTTGGCTCTTGAAGGAGTTCTTGGTGTGGCTGTCAATCGGGGTGAATGAAGAAGATGCGGAAAAATCATTTTGGTGATCCTGCTTAGTTACCCGGTATACGGTAGAAAACTCGCCCTTGCCAATCTGCTCAACCTTGTCAAACTTGGAGTGTAGGCTGGCATCGACATCCACGTTGCCGGTACGGCCGTTGACTGGCGTGACGAAGATGCTCATAGACGATCGGAAGTCTCGGCCCGTGGTTGGTGTGACCGGTGGTGGCATGCTGGTTTCTCTCCGTCCGTCCCCGGCTCGGGAGATGGATAAGCGGCTGGCATCTATTGGCAGAAAGGTTTCCTGGGGGGTCTGAGGAGTGCGTCGTCCATCGGCAGGGCTCGCTGTGTCAACACACATCATCTTAGTACATACTCTGGTTCTGGATGACTTTAAAGATCCGCGACTAGGCTGCTGCGTCGTCGAAACTGGAGGCTCAGGATTGAGCGGCGGGGGCGCACTAAGCCCCCTCTGGGACCTTGCCCGTCCAAATGAAGATAGGGAAAGAGGGTCGGATGAAGATGTTTCGCAGTCCATGGGGGTAGATCGATTGGCTAGCAACTGTGCTCCTTCGACTTGGTCCCTTGGACTGGCGGGCTCTTCTGGGATCGACTTACAGCTAACATCTCGTGGTCGTGGGGGTGTTGCCTTGACTGTTGATGACAAGAACGATCGGTTGGCACTTGGGCTTTCCTGAGAACTTTCACTAAGGCTGCTCAGACCACTGAAGCTTGGTGTCAGAAGGTTTTTGGTCGGAGTGGGAGGGGCATCGCCTTCGGTTGAGGTTGCAAAGTCGGCACCATCACCAAACAATTTCCGGTCGTCACCGTCAACGCTAAGGATGCTTCCACGGCGGGTGGCCAGAGCACCACCGCGTTGGAAGATTGACAGCCCTTTGGAAGGGTTGCCATAGGTATCAGGAGCACGACCCAGGATAGGGTTGAACGGGGTAGAGGGGACACCGCCAAACGATTTGCGATAGCTTGCTCTCTTCTTCCCAGAACTAGAGGGCGGCGGAAAGGTCGCGAATGGGTTGGTGTGTTTTTTGCACGGCGTGTCAGGTGGCGCCATTTTCTTGTCAGCCTCCTCCTCGGGGTTTCGGTTCACTTTGGAAATAAGGCCAGTGGAGCTGAATGCGCCGATCCAGAGCTGGTGAGACTGGTTTGGCGTTCCTATCGAGGCCCTGTGCTCGTTGAAAGATCGAGCAGTGGGACGAGTAGCACCAGGGGGCAGAGACCTCGAAAAGGGATGCGGCTTGTGGGCGACCTTTGCAGGCGCATAGAGCGACTGCTCTTCAGTCAAACTGTTGCCAGACGTGGAGGTCGTCAGGGTCTTGGACAGCGGGTGAGGCTGGTGATCTTTGCTTTCGGCTTTGGAGATGGTCGCGCTGGGCGCAAAGGGATTCTCGCGAGCCGCTGTTGGGGGCACAAAAGAGTCAGTAGAAAGTCGCGGCCGGCGTCTAACAGGCGTTGAAAATTCACTGCCAGGCTGCGAAAGCTGTCGCTCACCAGACTGCTTCCCCCAAGAAGTCTTTTCGCCGTAGCGTTGCTGCAGCGTCGATCTCCGGAGAGATGAAGATCGTTTCGGAATGCTTGATGCGGGAGAAGGAGATGCCAAGTGATCACGGTAAAAGGCAGGTCCCGCCATGCCCGACAGCTCATACTCGGAAAATGAATCTTCATGTATATCAAAGGCTCCAGGCGGCGATGCGCTCGAGCCAAATATGTTGAGATCCTCCGTCTGCACAGAGCTCATAATGCCATGCAAACTTCGTCGCTTGGCCACGGGGCTGCCTTTGGTTGACTGATCCAAGTTCATTGTTGCGTCGCTGCGCTTCAAAGCACCTGTTGTCGGAATCATGGGAGAGTCGCTCGCAGAATCCAACGCTTTTAGAAATCCAGAGAATTGAGAAGCTTCTGTAAGATCAAATTGCACACTTTGCCGAGTCGATCTGTCGATAATTTTGCGCAGGGTAGAGCGGCTGGGTGTATTGTTGATGTAGATGTGGTTGTTGTTGTTATTGTTGTTTTCTTGTCCCGCAAATCTAGGTCTGGGAGAAGATGGCGGCGAGCGGGAGGAGGTAGAGTTTCCAGAGTCGGGAGTGGCGCTCAACGCGCGTTTCAACGGGCTCTTTGGGGACGCTCGTGTTCGGGTGATGCGCGAAGCAGGCACCGTTTTTGTGCTTTTGGCAGATCGGAGCGAGAGCTTGACGCCTGGCCGAAGGGGTGTCTGCGCAGGCGATAGGTGCGGGGCGCTGGCGAGGAACGACGAGCCGACAGCTGGCGGAGCTGACGAAGGGGGATTCAGCACCGGGCGTTGTTGGAGCGGTGTTGTAACAGGCCGTCGACTCGGAGACAGCGAACCATGCCGCGCGTTGCTTGAACCTTGAGAGTTTGTTCGTGCGAAAAGCTTGGTGGGGGATCGGGACATTGACCGTCGAAGGTTGCGAACAGACGCTGGGTCCATGTGATGAATGTGGGTGGGCGAGGGCAATGCCAAAGTGCCACCGCCACCGTTGGAAAAGGACATGGCACTGGAATGAAGGCAGTGCAAAACAATGCTCAGAAGTTTTCTTGCTAAGTGTTATGAGAAAGCCGCGGACCAAAAACCACCAGGCTGGGGAATGTCGACGGTGCTGAAGACGTGCGCAGCTTCAGATTAGTTAGTCTCCTCGGAAAGGTTTGGTTGATTATATATGAAGCGCGCTGTAGATGTCTCCTTGGTTGGCGGTCTCTAGGATGGCCAGGGAAATCCGTGCATCACACCAAGAAATAAAATACACAAAGAGTAAATCGGTCTGTCGAGGAATCGAAGTCTGAGATGCTTGGGAAACGAAACCCAGTTGAGATGGTGTGCGATGTGTGCAACGTAACAAGAGGTTGCAGTATAGAGAAATCGCACACGGATGGAAAACGTCCGGGAGGGCTATGCCTGATTAAAAAAAGAGAGAGAGAGAGAGAGACAAGCCGTGAAGAAGCCCGAGCGGGTCGCAGCGAAGAATACCAAAAGAACGTCTTATCCAGTCCGCATGCTGAGATGGGCGGCAAGCAGGCGGGGCCGAGAGTCAAGAAGGCCCAATGAAGGCAAGTCGACAACTCAGAACAAGTGGATTGCTGGCCAGAGGCAGTCACAGCATGGCGTGGGCCGAGAGTGTCTGGAAGGAAAGGCAGAGAGAGAGAGAGAGAGGTGCTCACGATGCGTATGTGCCCGGCGCACTCTCGCAGATATCGCCCGCCTGTGAAGATGGAATATGTAGATATAGATGGCAGATGCACTTGCGTCGATAGTCGGGCTGGGAGGATCGTAGAGCCAATATTCGCAGGTCCAATATGTCTCCCCGGATGCCTTTCAAGCACCACCCCTTGTTCAGTCGCCGCTCGTTGCTGTGTCGTCGTCGCCGGCTTCGTATCGTTTCGTGGGGAGGTGACTCGGCTAAGGTTTCGAAATTGACTTTGGCAGCGCGGCCGCAGTTTCCCTTGGGAGCAGCGTCGGGCTCGGCCACGGCTGTGACTCAATTGAGAGACAGAATAAAACAACAAAAGGCACACGCAGGGAGAGAGTGAAAATCCAGGTCAAACGCCGGATGGTATGCAAAGGTGTTGGGGCCGAGCGTGCAAAGGGAGTAAGTACGAGTACGAGCACATGGGCAGTAAGCTCGATTTGACAATCACAAGCAACCGCTTGGTGGCACCTTCTGCGGTGTACGTACTGTACTGTAGTGTGGGAGCAGAAGGCGCGACTGAGATGCTGCATTGTTTATCATCTTACCAAACGAGGCCTAGCGCAGCACGCGGGAACGCGTCTTCAACCACCCAAAGTGGAACCCATGTGGCAACGACCCCTGTGTCCGCCCGGCAGAATTTTAGCTCCAGCTCGGTGCGCCACAAGGCCCCCAGCATCGAATTCAGCCCTTGCGCCAATCCTTGGTACCTACCGATGAGGAGAGTTTTTTCGTTCCAGATGTGACAATGCTGTATGGTTTTCATGAATATTGAAAAGTATTTTTCCATTACCGCTACAGCTACTAGTACGGGGAAATGGCATACTGTACCTAGTACCTAGAGGATTCAGCAGTGCTACAATTATAGCTCCCATGGCGTGTTCGATATACTTCAGTCCATTACAGCGGACCAACGAACAAGACATTGCATTTCTCGGCCTGCCCATCATCACCCACGGGTCCTTATCAATCTTTTGCACAGCCTGGTCACAAGCAAGTGTAACGGTAGTTTACCAAGAATAGTACGGAGTACAAGCGTTAACATTGCCACCATGGCCCATGCATGATGCCATCAATGAGGGGACTGGAACTCTACCATACGTGCAAACCACAACACAGCGCATCGATTCCTACAGCACAGCTTACGACATTCTCAAGGCTCCAAACCCAACCCAGGAGGGGCACGGGTCTCGCTGACGGGTCCAGGAACGGCGCCCTTGGCCTTGGGAGGGGCATTGGGCGCTTCTTCCTACACCAACGCCAAACTGGGCGATGACATCGATGATCAAGGTGACATGGATCGGATGGGCAGTGGCAAAGATTGGCCCAACCGTCTGTTCCTCCCTGCATGTTTCGGGTTTCAGGGTTTACCTTTTCTTCTTCCCCTTGCCTTCGCCACTTGTTCCCCAGACGCCAGGGTTCATGCAGCATGCGGGTAGCACGCGTCTATGCACCTCAGACAAGCTCATCGAGGCAAAAAAAAGTATCAAGAATGAATGGTCAATGGTCTGTGAGAAGCCGCCGGCTCAGCCGCCATGGCAGAGACAACGCCGACTATCCAAGGCAAGGTCGCCATTTTTATCCCATGTCTCTCTTCAACCCAGCCTCCCCTCCCGGTGTTTTCCCAACTGACTAGACGTCATTGCTGGTGCGGTGGGCGATGACTCGCTCATCGATCAAAACAAACAAGGCCATTGTTTACTTGCAGCCTTGGAAGTTTGCGAGTTGCCACTGTTTTGACATGTCTCCACGACGCGTTTAGAGGGTCAAAACAGCCACCCATTTTTCAACTTGGGTACACCTTGTTCAAATGTGCTCCATAGCACACACAAATCCAAAAAGTGCCCCTATCTTTTGGGTATTCTCTCCGCCATGGATGAAGCTAGAGCGGTGGCATTGCTCTAGCCCGTTTACACAGTCACATCCCTCTGTACGTATTCCTCCGGGCTGTCAGGCCTGTAAAGGATGATGGCCCCCTTTTTTTCTTAGTCTCCAAGGTCATTTCGCTTCCCGGCTCGCCATTCCGGACCCGTACCGCCGGCATCTCATGCGGCGCACCTCCATCCTCAGCCTGCTTTCGCCAATACCTCTGCTCAGCTTCGTTGGCCACTGCCTGCGAGTCATGGCCTGGAATGTTCCCGTATTCAATTATTAATAGCTTTGTTAGGCAGCTGCGTGTGGTATTCCGTGCTTTGGGGTCTATAGCCGTCTTCACGTCTCTAGGCAGCCAAAAGATGTGATTCGTACTGTAGCAAGGCACCGAGATAGCCTCCAGGTGCGTGACCAGTGAGTGGAGTATATGGAGTAGCTGGGCCATGACAACCAGTCTCTCCCTTGCCAAGTGTGGCAACTTTGGATGTATCCGAGCTATGCTCGTGCCGACAGAGTAGGCCGGCGTCGTTGCATTGAGTTGCGGGAGCGCAGTCTTATACCGTTCGAAGTGAGACTTGCCAGACAAGGTCTTACATGGGGTACATCGAGGCCGCAGGGCAGACCTTGATACTATCACAAACACTTTACTCGGTCCAGAGCTACCAAGAAAAAAAAGACCAAACGAGCTCGATAAAACAAATACTTGGCTTTCCTGCTTTAAACAATACACGTTCATGTATACCTTGATCCTTTACTTGTACGCTACGGCTCCTGATGATGAGATACATGAGACGATCGTGGGGTTTGCCTTTGCTGGCTCAAGCTCTGTAACGTTTTGTGGAGCTACCTGCAGGTACCAGGCAATGGGCATTGGCTGCAAATTTGAAGCTTGAAGTTTACCCTACAGCGATTGATGAAAATGAGATGTCGAACCTTTTTCAACCCGGCGCCAGACTTTTAAGTGAGAAATCGAGAGAAACTCAATCGTGCAGGAGAATCTCAATCCCTGGCATGTAAAAGTAAATGCTGGGCATTGTATGGCTATCAATAGAGTGGTTATAGGTAGTAGATTGTGAATGGCCCCAACTCAACCCAGCACATAAAAACCACGAACCCGATGATGCACATCTTGAGATACCAACAGAATGCAGTAGTAATAACAAGAAAAAACGAACCGGTTCTCCTACTGCAGGTTAACATGACCAACCAAGACTGACTCACATGTCCTGATAATATAACGCTCTTCTACTCCATATTGGACGCGCATCCAAGATCTCTGGGATCTGGATGCTTGTAGCCACTTCCCGTGTTGATCAGGTCTCTGCAGCTGGTCCATTGACCCGAAACGTGTTCTGGGGTAAAACGACGATCAAACCGCCGATTAAATTACATCAATCTACCGATTAAACTCGGGAATCTGGACAAGGGCATCTGCACGTCACGATGAAGCTCGGAGATTGACTCAAGAACATGTACGTCATAAATACTAGAGTCCCTATCCATCTAATGGGAGGTATGCACAGCTGCTGTCAGCCATAATCACAGTGATTTGTTAGTCTACATGTGTGAATTCGGTCCAAAAGAACGCTCCATGCCCCCATATGCCGCGCTGTATATGTGCACAAATCAATACAGTTCCATCTTCTCCAGGTGAATCAGGCCGTTTGGAGGCTGTTTCTCACATTAGCAACTGCCACCTCCACAATGTCGTCTGCTCACTCACCGGAATGAATTGACGTAGCTTGACGCCCGCCTGTCTAAACACCTCTGCCGTCTCAGTGTCCATGCTGTATCCGTGGGCATACACCACCTCTGCGATGCCGACCTGGCAGATCTTGATGCTGCACGTCAGGCACGGACACGTATCGCAGTACAGCACGGAGCCCTCCCGGATACGCTCCCTCCCGGCCTCCAGAAGCGCATTCTCCTCGGCGTGGATGCACAAACACGTGGCCAGTCCGACCCCGGAGCTGCTCCCCTCGTTGCACCGAGGACAGCCACCCTCTGCGCAGTTTCGCAGGCCGCGGGGGGTGCCGTTGTACCCCGTGCTGATGACTCGCCGTTCTCGTCCGACCAGGACGCAGCCCACACGGCGTTTCATGCAATTCGACCGCTGGGCGGCCAGAGATGCCAGAGCCATAAAGTACGTGTCCCAGCCCGGCCTCATACGGTCGGGGTTGGGGATGTCGAGTTTCCCCAGAGTCGCATAGAGATGAGCCAGCGAGGAGGAGGTGTTGAGCAGCCTGACGGTGGCCCGCGATATGAGCGGCTGCAGGCCGGTGTGAGGATCGTACAGATGCAAGTCATTCTGGGTGACAAACTCCTCGAGGGAGATGGTGGATTGATCCGGCTGCTTGGAGCGCTGCTGGAAACGACGCCAACGCACGGTGAGCGGAGCGTCGATGGAGATGAGCAGGAAGAATGGCCGCCGGATAAAGACGTCGAGCACCTTTTCCGTGGGGATATCCGTCGTCACAAAGCGGCTGCGCCATCGTCGAGTTACAAAGTCCAACAGGTCCTCGGCCGTGGCAAAGACATACGACGACGAGGTCTCAGGCCATGGCTTGGTGCCGTTCACCGCGGCAGTTACCCCAGCAAAAGCCGCGCTGCCGCTGTCAGGGAACGGAGATGTCTTGTCCACAGCGTCCTGGTCTGAGACGGACGCAGGGGCTTGCAGGTAGAGGTGCTTGAAGCCGTGATGCTCAACCAGATACTGGGCCACAGTCTTCTTGCCCGAGCAGATGCCTGGTCAGTTGAGGTTAGCCCGCTATATCTCATCGAAAGAAAGCCCTGTACGAAGTGTTGTGCACATGCGGATAACGTACTGCCGCATATTCCGACAAGCATCTTGACCTCTACTGTATGTAGCCTCGGGAATTCGCTGGCTTGTGATTTCCTTTGAGCAAGTCCCTACACAAGAGAATTTCGGATCGCGTCTGGGCATCAATCCAGGCGCGGCATTGGGTAAGTGGGGCGATGTGGAGGAAGCATTCAATGGACCTTTATTGCTGTAATAGGCGCTGAGAGCTACTCCATCCACAAAAATCTAGAAGTAGCAACACTAATACAAACATGGCACCGACAAATACAGATGTCGACCCGAGATCAACGATGGTTTACAACACACAAGGTGAAATAGACGGCCGTATCCAACTAACCTGTCTCATATCCGTAATATACAAAGTCGAGGTGGAGAAAAAAAAAAAAGAAAACTGCCCCACCACAGATTTGAACTATGGACCTTTGCATTACGAGTGCAACGCTCTACCCCTGAGCTATAAGGGCGCTCGATGATCTAAGCTAACGTCAAAGGGTTTATAAATCCTGCAGCTACTGCGACACAAGGCACATGTACTCGGAACAATGCCAAAGTCGGTTGTAAAACTCTTTTCTGGTGGCGGGGTGCTTAGACGCAACTCATCGTCATTGCACCTCTTTTTACCATATTTCAACACTTTTTTTTTTTGCTTAATAAGAATCACCAAATAAACGAGAAGAAAGTTAACAATGCAACTCAAGACAATTCAGAAGCTGGAGCTGCCGGCGGCGGCGGACATGCACGTCCATTTGCGCCAGGGCGAGATGATGGACGTCGTGGTGCCGACGGTTGAGCAAGGAGGAGTTGATACGGCCTTTGTGTATGTTGTGTTGATTCTCCCTATGATTACCCCGGAAATGAGGGTTATTGGGTGTAGCTGACATGAGATGTATATATGTAGCATGCCAAATCTTGTATGTGATTGCAGTCGCTTTGATTTTAATAGAAAATTGACTCACATGTCTCTCCACGGAATTCTCTCCCTCACAACATGTTATTTCGCTGCATGGGCTGACAGATTCATACCTAGGTGCCCCCCTTGACAACCGTGGACCAAGTATGTTGCCATGCATGACTTGCAACCGCCTTTGCAGATGGCTAATTCACATCGAGGTTCTCGAATACCAAGGCAAGCTCCGTGCTGCCGCGCCCAATGTCCATTTCCTCATGTCCCTCTACGTACGTCGTATCTACATATCGAAGCGTATGCGACACATGCCTAACGACGATCCAGCTTCACCCATCAGTCACACCAGAGACTATTGAAAAGGCAGCAGAAGCGGGAATCACAGGCGTCAAGCTCTATCCTCAGGGTAGGTTACTTATATTGTTGCGACTCAAGATACAAGGCACTAATTCAACCCAGGAGCGACCACCAACTCTGAGCACGGAGTAGCCAACATTGAGGCATTCTATGACACTTTTGCCAGCATGGAGAAGCATGACATTGTGCTCAACCTACACGGAGAGGTCCTCGAAGCCTTTGCTCCCGAAGGCACAACGCTAGAAGAGGCTTTTCTCCCCACTCTCAAGCAGCTCCATGAGAGATTCCCAAACCTGCGCATTGTGGTATGTATTGATGTACTCAAAGTGCCTTGGCAGTCTTGAAAAGGTGCTGATGCTTGTTCAATCTCGCAGCTGGAGCATTGCACTACGGCGGCGGCAGTGGCAGCAGTCAAGGCCTGTGGACCCAACGTTGGAGGTATTGCTTCACCCCCCTTGATACCATTCGCCCTCTTTTCCAAGGACTCCTGCTGATTATATTCATACCTCAGCGACCATTACGGCCCATCACCTGTACCTGACAGAGGTTGATGCCTGCTGCGACCCTTTTGCATTCTGCAAGCCCATCCCCAAGAAGCCCACTGACAGGGACGCCCTGCTCAAGGCTGTCGTCAGCGGCGACCCGAAATTCTTTTTGTGAGTTGTTCCGCCGCATTTGCGCTACCTTGTGCCTATTCGTCACCATTGTGCGGTTTGGCTAACGTGCATCTTCATAGTGGAAGTGACAGCGCCCCCCATCCGCTTACTTCCAAGACTACGGCTGCCCAGGGCAAGGCCCCGGCTGGTGTCTTTACACAGCCATACGTAACCCAACTCGTGCTCCTGGCGCTGGAAGAAGGCATCGAGCGCGGTGTCATCAGCGAAGAGGACGTTACCCAGGAGAAGCTCGAGGGATTCCTCAGCAAGTTTGGAAGACGCTTCTACAAGCTGTCCGAAACCTCTGGGAACAAGATCGTTTTGGAGAGGAAGGGAGAAAAGATACAAACTAGCGTCAAGAGCGAGAGCGGAGCTGTAGAAGTCGGCATCTCGAGAGCAGGCACCAAAGTCTTCAGCCTGACGTGGGTAAAGGCGGCATGAAATATTTAGCAGTATGGATTGGGGAACGCTTCCGCTTTATGCAAATGAGGTGCTTGAAACTCGGCCGTCTCGGAACGGTCAGAGTCCGACATAGATGGCATTGCGGGAACTAGGGATTAAACTCTTGACGGCGGTTAGATCCGAGACGGCTCATGTTCCGGCGTGGCGTGATGGATATATCTATGCAAGGATGAGGGATAGAGAGCGACGTGCGAGGGTAGATGGAAGATGTGATGCCGCCATGCTTCATCCTGAACATGTATGGAATTATATAACCTAGATAATTCAAGGCAAGACATGGCATTGATAAGGGTAACAAACATCACCTGTGATTAGCTCACACAATCAATGCCACAATTCTTATTGTATTGTATAATGGCTAAGCAAGATGAAATGGGTATAAACCAATTCGGCTATTCTTTGTGGATGCATCCACGGATGAATGGAACATGTCCGTCAATGTGTGCAAACTCTACAGAGCCAACCAACAGCAAACCCTGAGGCTGCATACGGAATACGAGATTGGAGTAGAGCAGCCATCTGCTGAATCTGCCACAAGACAAGGTATCTGCAACTGGGTTCCGTCATGTGTGTTTTGCTTAGTCGGCTTGCACCCGCAATCTGGCTCCGATGATCCAGCACGACTAATATTGATAATAACGCAGTTATCCTCCACGGGGGCGAAGCAGAACTACGAGGTGCTGATTACGCTTTTAACTCCGAGCAATGTCCTCTACTAGTTTCTTTCGTGGAAAAAAATCAATCCCTCCACTCTTCGCAACGGCAGACGAGTAAATTACTCGTACCTTGGCCGAGCAACGGTCAATCACATCCCATCCATTGCCAACAGCCCCGGAATTCCAACCCACATGGGCGCCGTTCTCCAGCCCACCCTTAAGGCTACTGCTTGCGTTGACATGATTAGAGCGGGCGCAGCTGTGCTTAGTCTTCATCACGAGCCCGCGAAAAACGCAGCAATTGCCAACTAAATCGAGGCAGAGACCCCTGCTCGTGTGCCCATCTCCGGTCTCCACTCCCCAGCAGCCGTTCGTTGCGAACACACCATCAAAGAGCCGTGACTGGTCATTTCGAGTGTCCTCATGTCCGCTGTTTTATACACTATCTCATTGAAGGTCTTAAGGCACCTCTCGGGTATCCGCCCCACACTTCATCTTACTCCCAAAGAGTACATTTACAAACATTAAAATAAAGTATTTTAATAGCAAATAAAATTAAAAAAACAAAAGAAAATTATATAGTGCAATTAATTTATGAATTAAATTACAAAATCTCTTTTTATTTTTTATTTTACTATTTATTCTCGTGTTTTATTAAGCTTTAAAGTAATCATTATATGTATACAGGGTAGCTCATACTACTTTGATTTACACTTAAATTAGTAGGCGTTCGATGTACCTCACCGGCTGCTGTTATTTGATTGGTCCAATTCACCGGGTCTACTTCGGACGTGCCTTAAGACCTTCAATGAGATAAGTTTGATATCATAAGCACCAGCGACAAGCGTTGCATTAGGGGAACCGAGTCGAGTGAGCTGAGAGAAATGTCCAGCGGCGAGTCAAGGAGGAAGAGCGAGCGGGGAGTGGAGAGCTGAGCGGGATGGATTGACGAGTTAGTTATCGAAAGGTCAATCAGTATAAAGCTGGTCTTGGTAGCTCCCCCGCCCCGTGATGCAATTTGTGTCGAGGGGGGAAAGCCTCTTTTTGCCGTTCAGTGCTGTTGGACACTCGCTCTCGTGTCGCTGTTCTACACCAGGTTTGCAACGGGCAACGATGGAGTCGCTCAGTGTGGCTCTCGTTTCGTTTACTAGCGTTGTGTTGGTGTTGCGACCGACAGACGCGACAGTTCCTCTGGCAGCAGCGTCTGGCCTTTTGGTGTATCTTCTGGCAACGGTCGTGTGCAAGGTCGGAAAGGCGTTGATATACCCATTCTACATCTCTAGATTGCGACACTTGCCTGGACCAAAGGTATGGCAAATTGATGTGTTTACGATTGGTGGTTGGAGAAACACGAGTGCAAGAGAAGAAAGAAAAAGAAAAAGAAGAAAAGAGAGAGCTAATAGCTGTCCATGTCAATGTAGGATAACCAGTTCCTCGTCGGACAGGGCATTCGCCTGCTCAAAGCCGCCGGCCCCAACGATTTATATCTCGAATGGGTGCGCAAATGGCCCGACGCGCCCTTCATCCGCCACCTCAGCTTTGGCAACTCGGAGGTTCTCTTGGTGAACAGCATAGAAGCAGCTCGCGAAGTTCTCCAGACACATGCGTACTCGTTTGTCAAGCCCAGCTTCTTCGTGAAGCTGGTGGGAGAGATTTTGGGCACCGGCCTCTTGTTCAGCGTGGGCGACCAGCATAGGCAGCTACGACGAATCACGGCGGGTGAGTCGTCCATTCTCGAAAAAAAGAGTCTAGAAGCTCTGCACTTGAGTTGATGCTGATACATGGGGAGCCGGCAATAGGACCCCTTTCGAAGCCAAACGTGCGAAAAATGCTCCCCATATTCAAGGACAAGGCCAGAGAGCTGTCTGTCGAGTTCGACACGGCGATTGGAGAAGAGAAGACGGGAGTGGTTGAAATCGAAGCCCTATTCAACCGAACAGCCTTCAAGGTCATCAGCACCGCCCTCCTTAGCAGGGACATCACCGAGTTTCGATCCAGCTCATCGCCCCTCAGCTTCGAGGAATGCTACAAGGCCATTCTCACCCCGCCGCTGCTGGGAAAGCTCATCACCTTCATAAACCCATTTATCCCGCTGCGGTGGCTCCCGATCGAGGCGAATCTCGCCTTTATCCGCGCCAGTAATGCTCTGAGGGAGATGCTCACCGAGCTGATACAAGAGCGTGTGCAGCAGGTCCAGCAAGACAAGAAGAGCGGCCAAAGCGATGCAACGGCTGACACCAAGGACTTTTTGACCAAGTTGATCGAGGCGAATCTGGCTGAGAAAAACGGCGTCTCCAACAAGGTGATGGTGGACGTTGTAAGTGGTTTTCCCCCTCGATGTGATTGCCCAATTCCGGCACTGACTCGTCCAAACTAGATGCTCCAAAGTGTTTCCGCTGGCCATGAGACTACAGCTGGCGCTCTCACTTGGACCGTGTACGCGCTCGTCAAATACCCCGAGATGCAGCAGCGACTGCGCGAAGAAATCCTAGCTGCCCAGCAGAAACAGCCCGACCTGGACGCCGCAACCATCGACAGCCTCCCGTACCTCAACAACATCATCAGCGAAAGCCTGCGCGTCTACTCACCAACCCTCATGGCGCCGTGGGAAGCCGGCGAAGACGTCGTCATTGCAGGCGTTTCCATCCCAAAGGGCACGACCGTCACGACCATTCCCGCCATGGTTCACCTCAACCCAGCCATCTGGGGCGCGGACTTTGACGTTTTCAACCCGGATCGATGGGACACGACGACGGGAGCGGCGGCCAATCCGTTTGCCCTGGAGGCATTCATCAATGGCCCGAGAACGTGTCCTGGGAGAGCGCTTGCGCTGCTGGAGATTAAGACGGTGCTGGTGGAGATGCTGAGCAACTTTTCGCTCGAGGCTGTCAACTTGGATGTGGGATTTGAGCATCCGACTTTGACACTGAAGCCAAAAGAGGGATTGCATGTCCGAGTGCAGAGGCTATAAGGATGATGATGGCCACCTGTATATAGTATATGTAATATTCGTTGTTTTTGGAGTTGGCAGCGACATGCTGAGTAGAGACTAAATCACCCACAATCTCTTCGAGCTACATGTATCCATCCAGTCACATTGTAAAAACACCAAAAGAAGAGTTTTATAAATCCAGACTGAATCTTGTGAGAGGCTGCTACAATACTGGAGTTTTGAAACTTGGTATTCTGTTGTGCAAGTCCAACTCACGACGATTCAAAGTTGACAACTTGAACCCTTTGCCAACTCAGTTGACACCATCACCAAACCAAACCAACAAGACTCAAAACAGTCGGTCAGCGCCGCGTCTAGCCTCACCCGCTATGGGGCTGACGCGCCTTTTACGGCCTCCGCCCTTCTCCAATTGGCCTGTCTTCGCGTCAGCAGCGCACTGAGAGTCGAACAAATGCAACTCTGTCATACGGGGCAACCAAGAAGTCCAGCAAGCGAACCGGGTCCTTGAAACCAACGGCTGCTAATACATACGCCTCAACTTTGCTTGTGCTAGTAAGTTTAAGAGTAGTACTGAACTAGTTGATAATTAACCATCGCCCTTCTCTCTCTCCTCAACCCCTGGCGTCCCATCTCACAAACTGGTTATTTTGTCTCCTCCCCCGCCAGTCAGTGCTCCATTCGTCCATTTTCCGCCCTTCTCCACGATCCAGCTCCTCCGGCCGGATGTCTTCGAGCCGCCAACCACAGCCAAGACGCAGCGCGGGCCGCACGCTGTTAGCCTGCGAGCCTTGCCGCAAGAGGAAATCAAAGGTATGGCCCACGCCCAATCTCGTCCTTTCCGGGGGGCCAGGATTCGATGAATACGTGTATATCGTATTCGAGGATGGGTTAACCCAGTGTGAATGGGCACATGCCTGTTCTGTTGTCTGTCCTGGGCTCGTATGGATGGGAGAGCCTGACTGGCGGAATCTCGTCCGGCCCCATCACGGACGTGACAGTCTGGCGCAGCTTTTACTAGGGGGCCAACATGACGAAATCATCGCAAATTGAGTTACCCTGACAGAGTATAAAGTAGATGCTGATGCTTTTCATTTGTAGTGCGATGGCGAGAAGCCACTGTGTGGTTCCTGTCGGTCCCATGAGCTGGCCTGTCACTACGAGCCAGCCCGAACTACACGGCGGTACGGGCCATTGTTCTCCCTTTTCCATCCGTACCCAAGTCTCAACGTGAAACTACACGTACGTATCTGTAACAAGAACGGCCTGCTAAGTCCTCGCCGTGTTTCTCCAGGCAAAAGTACTGGGACCGCGACTATGTCCAGGCCCTCGAAGACCAGGTCCGGCTGCTGTCCGCGTCTCTGGAGCAGTCCAAGGAATCCAGCTCGTCTCAGTCAGCTTCGCCGGCCAGCCAGCCGTCCCCCTCGGAGCCAAAAAAGCTTCCGTACGGCCCGAAGATGCTCAAGGCCCTGCACGACTTCGGATCCGTCAAGTGGGCCGACGTCACCGGCCGGGACGGACTCCCGATGCTGGCCGGGCCGGGCCGCTTCTCCTTCTACTCCAACACTTTGCTGCCGACGTTTGAGGACGGCACGAAGCCCTCGCCTCCCCCCAAGGAAGGCATGTCGAAGGAGGCGTTTCTGCTGGAGATTGCCTCCAACTTGAGCTTGAAGCAGCATCTCAAGGCGCACTTCCTCGACAACATCAATCCCTACTACAAGTTTATCGACCCCGTCTGGCTCAACTTCTCCGACTTGTTCCCCCACAATGACACGGCATTGCAGTTTCTATACAGCGCCCTTTTCGCGGCTGCCGCGTACTCGTCGCCTGTGGCCACCAGGGAAATCGCCGAGGCCTTTATGGCATATGCCGAGGGCCTGGTGCAGCAGTGTTATCTGGAGCACTTGTGTCTCCCTGTGCTGCAGGGCCTGATGATCATTGCTTGGCAAAAGCATGTGATGCTGGATGCGGCCAAGGGCCATCTATATCACTGTAAGTCAATGGGATTAACCTGTTTGTTGCTGATCATGGGCTGAATTGGAATCTTTATCCTGTAGACATGGCCATCGGGCTATCCAACCATTTAAAAATCCGAGACCTGCCGGCCCAGGAACGGACCGTCAACGACGTGGCCACTATTAGGACCTTTTGGTCCCTATTTTTCCTTGACCGGTTTGTTCACCCATCTCAGTATACTTGAGGTAGCTGATGTGAACTAACCCCTTTCTCTTTTTTCATATATATAGCATCTCTACCCCAAAGTTGGGCGCCCCTACAGCGATTCCTTGGGACCCTGACAACATCACGCCGTATATCGACACGGTGTCGCCGGAATTGGTCGACGTGGCCGCCCTCTCTTTTGACCACCACTGCAAGTTATATAACATCCAGCAGCGATACATCGACGTCATGTAAGCAAATACACCCTTCTGAATAAGATCCATTACCTGGTTCTAACGAGCCATACGCAACAGGTACTCCCCCAACTTCCAACAGCGCCCAGCTGCCGAAAAGCAAGCCGTCTTCGCCAAAGCAAACAACGAGATGCTAGCCCTGCGGAAAAAGATTGACAGGCGCCTCTACATCAGCCGTAACGTGAAGCCCGATAGAGTCCAGGTCGTCTTCTGGATCACATATCACTCCATCTTGATCAACCTCTACCGGCCGGTTCTCAACCCCAAAGACCCCGGCATGGTCCACAACATCCCCATGGCCTTTCGCTCCTCCACCGCCTCGGCCATGGCAATCACTCGACTGCTCAAGAGCCTGCAGGCGTCTGACGAAATCAAGCATCTCCCCCCGTTCATCATCTACCACGTCTTTCGCGCCGCGTTGGTGCACGGCCTTAACCTCATCGCCGCCGAAGAAGCCGGTGGCCAGCGGATGTCGTCGGGAAACTTTTGGTCTTGTTTCCGCGTGCTTGGGGAGCTGAGTGGTATCTGGAAGGAGCTTTCTGAAGGCACGATGCCGTTTGTGCTCATGGCTACGAGGGGGCTGGGGATTCCAGGAAGAGGTGGGGCGGGACGGAGGAAGACGAGTGAGGA
>MDJU01000340.1:0-34320 GCA_001721665.1 Trichoderma pleuroti
GCTAAAAATATAAAAGTTATTTTAATAAAATATTATATAATAGTTCTTTTTACCTTTTTAATATATTAAAAAGAAAAGTATACTCTAAAACTATTTATATTTAATACTTTTTTAGTAATAGAGAATATAAAAACTTCTAAAAGTTAGTAAAAGAAATAAGCTTATATAGCCCCCCCCTTATAAAAATAAATATATAAAATAAATTAATACTTCCTTATTTTCTTTATTATATTAAAAATATAGTAAACGCCTAATCTAAACTTAGCAGCTTTTACTATCCTAGTGCCTAAATAAAGACTTATATAACTAGCTTACTTAGTAGACGTTAATAATAAAATAAACAAAATAAATAAACAAAGGCACGAAGTCAAGACAGACCATGCCATTGGCTCCGTTGGCTAAGCTGCAATGTAGTCGACAACCTTGCCCTTTCCATCCAAATGCCCGGTTCTGTACTTGGCATTGAAGTTTCCGAGCCTAGAGGCATATTCAAGACCGGCATAGAGGAAATGCTTCAGGCCAAACTGGCGGGACAATTCGTAAAGGCGGGTACCCCAATAAATCTCGGCCTTTTCTCCAATGGCAAAGCCATTGGTGTTGGCGAAAAGATACGAAACGCCCTCGAAAGCTTTCAGAAGGGTGGGCTCGTAGTAGCTATCCCCCTCGAAAATGGTGACTCCAGGGATTGCGGCGAGTTCCTTTGCTTCTGGAGAAGACGCACTCCTGGTAAGGACACGGACGGCATATTTGCCGTCAGAAGCAAGTGCTGCAAACAAATGTTAGTGATGGGAATTTTCTAAACACAACTCTTAAAAGTATACCTTTGACGACAGGAACTCCCTGGGCACCGGTGCCACCGATAACAAGGACTGTTTCAGGCATTTTGTAAATGTACAAGGTAGAGTTTATGAGTTGAGTTTGAGCTCGAATGTTTCTTTGCAGTTGAGTAATTGTTGTGGAAATGTTGGTGAGGATCATCTTTACTTTCTGGATATCTGGAGGACTTATATAGACAATTGTGTCAACTAGCATCCAGCGAATTGGTCAGACCACTTTGCTTTAGGTTCAACCATTGTTGAATTGCTGTTGCCAGCCACGGACAAATTACATCACAAACGCGCAGGCGACTTTTCTCCAAAATCCCGCGACTAGGGACGATACGCATCACCTTGGTTGCCTTTGGTCATTGATTCAGAACTATTCACTACTGTATCTGCCAAGGCCGTCGCTGACATATTCGTCTCTACACTTGAGTGGTTAGTCATTTACTGCGTCACCAAGAGAGCTAGTTGACGTTGAAACTAATCAACCGGGCGCTGCGCTGAAGGATGAAAAACTAATCATCACAGCTTAGCGTGCAGCAACAGTGCATAACTAATCACGTCAGATCACTAATCATTAATTATTTTACGAAGTCTATTCTGAAAGAATATGCCTTGAAATGTTTCAACCGGAGGATACAAAATCCCGTTTACAGAAACAAATAGTCTTTTGCTTGATAATTGTGATAGTGAATGAGTCGTTGGATGAGACTCAATGGCAAAAAGAATATTAAACAAGTTGATGAATCTATAGACGGAGTTATTGCTACTGTGCCGCTACGCGTCCTAGTACGGTTAATCGCAAAAGCCCAGCGAGAGACGAGGAATATCGCCTCATAGGATAGCAAAATAATTCGGGCAATTCATAGGGCTATACCTGTTAAAGAAAAGCATGCATTGTAGAATATCGTATTCTATACGCGTTACTAGTAATGAAACGTTATGTATTTTTCTCTTAAAACACTAAATCTAATTAACATACATGTATGTAGTAGATTAGCATCACTACTGAAGAGAAGCAGCTGGAAGCAATTGGCACAAATTTACGAATCTGTTTCTTGCGTTCCAATGGGATCAGTAATTATTTAAGCTAATTCAAGCCTTTACTTTCCAATGAGCCTATGCATGGCTGAGGTAGATTAAGTAGTCCAGCTACTATGTCCTTCATCTGCAGAGTATGTCAAAATCTGAAACTCCAGTTACGCCAACAAGACCTACAAATCAAATCATTACAAAATAAAAATAAAAAGTCTCAGCAGTATACAGTTATAAGTGTATCTTAGCTGGGAGATCTTCTTATTTCTGGCGGCAGAACCGCTTCAAACGAGTCAGCTTCAGGACAAACCGTAGACAAGATGACATACACCACGCAATGCTCTCTGCTGCCTTGATCTGGCAGAACATTCCTTATCCTTTTGCCCGCAAAATTGCAAAGTTGGCCTGAGTGCTTAGTTTAGGCTTCTAAATGCAACGTCATTCCTTGGACACAGGGTACCCCGTTTCACTTGAGAGAAGCCTTGACCAGTAGCACCCACTAGCCATTACATGGAGAAGGAATCAAATGGATGGACACGTCAGTAGTATTTCCATTGTTTGATACGCACTCTTCCTCTCTGTGGATGTCCGCTCCCATGCGGCGTCATGATTGTCGACTTTCTCCGCTCTTGCCGCCCCAAACCCCTTGGAACCAATGGTGCATATAGACGGCGACCTGGACAGAGACCTAGACGGCGACCACCAGTTGAGATGAACCTATCAGTATCTTGAATATTCCATGATGACAACTTAATGAAGGCACTATAGCCACGAACACATCCATTGGACGAAAGAGATGCATCCAAAAACGCGGTTGGTGGACAAGGTAGGACGTAGGATTTCTCTAACCTACGATGTGGGTCAATATCACCTCGTTTAAATTGTTGGGCTATGGCGTGGGGTTTCGTTCATGGCCTGATGATGCTCTTTGCTATTATTCGGGCATCAGATATCAGAGGACCTGCACTTCGGTAAATGAAACAAACTGTAATCGGGCGTCTCCTGGTCGATGTCGGCATCCTAGAGAAAGGACGATGTACAAGATGGGAATGTAGATGCAGAAAAAAGCCTCTTGACAACAAACAAGTAGTATTTTGCCCTCTATTTCTTAGACCGTATGACTCGTTGGGTTAGACTCGTAGCGAGTAACAAGTCACGCCCATGACGCGTCAACGCTTGCAACTGCAGGCTCAAGCTCAGGATTGTCATAATGAGTCTTTTATGTGATAAATAGCTTACCAATTCACGTGCTCTGCTCATCAGATACCACAAAAACAAACATAATCTACACCTCAGGTTTATCAACCTTAGGGGGTCGCTACTTTTGCTAGGCGAACAGGTGACCAGTAGCTATAGCAGCGAGGACAACACTCACTATGCTATGTGAAAACCTCCCTTTCCCTCATAATCAGTTCCTATTGCATATCTATCGATATGATTGTTTAAAGGTTAAATGGGTTGATAATGTCTTATAGTTGTGTTTTAGAGTGACGGGCAGGAAAACTTCCGGCATGGGGGGCACAGAAGTAGGAATACCGAATACCGGTTCTTGAAGCAGTGTTGTATTATTTCTAAGCGACAGAGGGATTTATCAATGCCAATCCCTCTCTTGTATAGGCTAGCTAGGCGACCTGTGTGGCCATTTGCTCCATACAAGACGAATTTTGTGGATTTCATTCAAGACCGTGTATGATCCAGCGAGAGGATTATGAAAAGACACACACTGGGGCACGATAATCACCTTGGCAAATACTTTTATGCGAAAACGAACCGTGAGGACGCTCGGTCTTCGGGCCATCTTATTTGGAGCTCTGCGTTCTCTCCCATCGGTTCGCGACCAAGGACGCTTGATCCTTGTGTTTTTGTTTTATCGGTGACTAATTTATATATCAACCTGAACATAACCTCATCTTTCCCTTGAAAAGTTACTTGATACTATTTGGCGTATACTGGTTCACTACGAAAAGTACCTTGGCCGTTACAGAGCTCCCGCCTTGATATGTGGTCGAATGAGGCAACGCGATAGAGTGAGTGGCGAGGGACAATGTTTTCGCGAAACCCTTGGCCAAATTGCACCTCCCTGTGTCTAACATGTTGCTGTATGAAGACCGGTAGACTCACGTAATATGTTCCAGACTCTAGACTCCAATTGGCTGAATTCGAAGTTGTGGGCATCTAAGCATTAGTCAAACCGCCTGTTTAATAATCGGATTACTCGATCCCTTTCTATAGGCACCAGCTCAAATTGCAGTGCCTCCCCGACCGGTGAAAAAATGGACGCGACTTTCATGTGTTCGCCGACCTGCAAGAATGACTGACTCGAACGTCGGCGATTCAATGAGGGCCGTGGCGGGGATTCATCGCCAGACATTGACTGAACGACGAAATAGTCAACACCGCATTGGGGCTCGATCGGCCAGGATTCGGCCAAAGAGGGCCCAATACGTGGCCAACGCCTGGTGAGAGAACGCGGACCTTGCTTCTCTTCGCTGCATTGTTCATGTATGAGAGCTTGGTGATGTTGGTTTGCTAACCTGGAAGTCTGTTGTCCTCTTTAAGTGATGCATGTCGAGGACGCAAAGTCCGCTGCACCGGACAGAAGCCTTGTGGGCGATGCTCCAAGTTTGGGATTCAGTGCAGCTACGGAGATGAAAGTGCATCTGATGCAGTCATCGAAGCTTCTGAGGCTACTACGTATGTTTCTCTGATATCATGTACTTTGTCGTTCTTGCACACGTCTTGGGATTGTCAGTGGTTGACGTGATATTGAAGCAACGAAATCCAGAGGCTCAAAAACGAAGTAGCTTCTATGCAAGACAAACTGAACTTGATGCGTTCAAGTCTTGAATCTATCCAAGTCAAGATGAGTGTTCAGCCTGAACCTCGTACCAATGAAAACCCTGAGCCCGATACGATGATGCAGTCGCCATCCTGGAATTTCCCTCTACGCTCATCCACGATACCGTCCCCCATAACAGCAGTTAATAGCATGCGCCAAACACCTCCATATCTGCCTTTCAAAGGACTCACAAGTTCTGACTCGAATTTACAAATGGTACAGGGTTGCCTTGATGAGCCGCATCATGGGGAACATGAGGTGCCCATGCCTCCCCAGTCGCCAGCACCGGCCTCGCTCTGGACTGGAGGAGACTGCAGTCGCACGCAGATGCGAGAAGAACCCTCCCTCGTAAACTCGACCCAGAAGCTGCCATGGCTTATCAACCGTGCAGAGGCAGTTCGGCTGTGCGATCTCTACGAAGGTGAAATAGGTTCAATTTATCCTGTAGTCGATATGAGCGAAGTGAAACAGACTCTTGGCTCGCTGTATAGCGCTTACGAAGCTACAAACTATTCATCAAGACCACCTATTCCTATTGTAGAAGCGCTGGAGAACGTGGCTAATGGCGGCATTAACACGTTGAAACTCGTTCTGGCGATAACACTGCTGGCCGAGGGCGGCGGTCGGCATACCATGGGAGAGGCCATGTGCGAAGAGGTTCAACAGCAACTAGTTTTTCCAATGGGAAGGTTAGGCGAGCTGAAAGATGTTGAGAATATGGCGCTCTTGGTTCGTACTTCTTTCCCTCCTGTTGCTCAACAGAGTTTCTGTTTATGGGTTTCCTGATGCCTTCACCTTGCTGATACATCTGATGAAATACAGAGCCTCTGCTTCTACTTCATGAACGACGAGAATCAAGCTTGGCGGATGATTGGGATCGCTGCACGTCTGTGTATCGAGCTCGGTTTACACCAGGCAAATTCTTTGCACCGAATGCATCGCAACTCCAAAGCTTCTACGAGAACGCTTACACTGTTTTGGGGTATTTATATCCTTGACCGACGCTTTAGCCTCAGCACGGGCAGGCCCTTTGCTATTCAAGATAGAGATACTGACACGGCCTTACCAAAACCAGTCAGTATCCCTCAAATGATATCACAGCCTTACTTTACTCTTTTTATCTGAGTACTGCTGTTATACTTTTGCCCATATACCATGTTGCTGCTCACGCCACTGACCTCCAAAAGGACGATCTATCGCCATATGTCCGCAGCATGATCACCTTTGCAAACATAGGATCTCGTGTATGGGCTTCACGGGTCAGCTTCGAAGGCAACGGTTTCCATGGCGAGCGAGACGAAATTGCCTACCTAGATTTCCAAATCCAACAGTGGACGAACGCTCTCCCTTCTTCCTTGAGGTTATTCGACCCTCAGGCCTCTTCCCTTGAGGAGGCAAGCATGGCCACAACTCCTGACATACCCCTTGACTTTACTATCATAGGAGACAAGTCCTTCTTCGTTCGTGCGCTACTCCATCTACGCGCCAATGATCTGCGTATCTTGATCCACAGACCTGCATTGCATTCATCTGCCTCAATACAGAATAACCCACAGAGTGCGCGCACTGCCGTCAATGTTGCACGGCGTTCGCTCAACTTGTTGCTGTATCTTTGCCGCCTGCCAACTCTTCATCCCATGCATCACGTCTGCGCAACCCATTTCCTGGCTTCCTCGCTTACCGTCTTGCTCCTTGCAGTGTCACACGCACCAGAAGATTTGGGCGCTGAGGTCCGTGATCAGCTGCTCTCCGCTCTCAGCTTCCTAGAAGATCTCAGTACGACGACTAGTCACTCAGAGAGCCTCTGGTCTACCGTCCGAAATTATCGAGACCCGGTGAAGAGACTTGGGGAAAGGATCCAAGAGAAGATGAGCAGCCATGAGGCAACACCAGCAAAGAACGCATTCACCACGCCAAAGTATGATGATGAAGGATTTTCTGCATATTATGGCACAGAGGGCCTTCCAGTGTTTGACTGGGATATCACTGGGGGCCTGACTTTGCCCGAAGAATGGTTCAGCGAGTTGCAGGAACAGAGAGGACAATGACTTGCAATTATAAAGGTTTTATTGCAATAACCAATGTGTAAATAGATGGTTTTATAGATACGTGCATTCCTAAGTACTCTTTTCAGATACTATTAAAGACCAATCCTCGTTTCTAATATATTGCTCAATTCTAGTAACTGGAATGTCAACCCCAAGCTGTACATTAAAATCGATTAGTAAAACGCCTATATGATACAAGTGCAATGCTCGACACTTACTTGTTGGGGGGAAACAACAGTCGGATTGCTACCATCGTAGCCAAATTCTCCTGCATACGCAACCATTTCTGCAATCTCCTTCCCGAATCCCCATGGCGCAAGTTTGGCGTGCTCTGACACTGTCGTCCTTTCAAGAATAGCTGGGATGCCTGTGGTCTTGCTCCAGAGCTGGATATATTCAGCCCAAGTGAGTCGATCTCCGAACGCAATCACATTTTTCCCGGCTGGTACCTGAGTGAGGGCCTTGACGAAATATCCCGTATCCTCAGGGACGACAAAAGGGATTGGGATGTCACCATTGCCAGGCACACGGAGTACTATGGAGCCATCTGGGCGCTATCAATATGTTAGGGACGACTCCTAAGAACCAAGGATAGGTAAATTCGGCAAACCCTTGTAAATGGGATAGAAGAAGCTTCACCCATCTTCCAGTTAGTGACGTAGAGACCTAGCTGGAGGAGTGACATCTTCTTTGCCAGATTCGGATACACGGTATTAATATAGTCGACGACGTGTGCCTTTGAGTCAAAGTGGTATATCCCGGTATACTTTCCTCCACTCCATTTTTCGGCATGTGATAGTGAGGACCACACGAATAATTCGAGATTATTCACAGTAACGACAGCGTCGGCAATGTTTTTTCCTTGTTGCAGCTCCGTCTCGTAACATCGTTCAAGAAGTGTTGGACCAGGTGCGAGTTTGGCCATGTTTTCGGCAGTGGGATTCCCAAACGCGTCGGGAAACACCGTGTTGCCAAAGACAATAGAAGCACCGCGGACAGCCGTCTTGATAGACTCAACATTATTCAGGCCCCCCTTTACTATTTCGATTCCTTTGCTAGCGAGAGCTTTGCTTTCAGGCTTGGAAGGGTCTCGAGTAATACCGCGAATCTTCCACCCAGGCTCCTTGAGGAAAACATTTGCGACAGAGGAACCCTGTGAATAAATGATTCAATATAAACTCCCTCGGATAATCAAGCTAGGCAAAAGGTAAAATTCACGGCCAGTGCTTAATGGAATGATAAACAAGGGTAAAACACACCTGAATTCCAGTAATGCCAATAATCACTATAAGTTTTGCCATATTGAGTGCAGGTTATGTATTTGGCAGATAGTTAATAAAATAAATCTTTAGATTTTGTATCTTGAATTTGGATAAAGCTACATCAGAGTATTATCAACTGGCAGAGATCATCTTTCGACTTAATTATAGTTCAAATGCAGCCACCATCCTTCATACACAGTCGAATGATTGATTGGCTGCGTGTCTGCAACATGCAAGTTATCGAACCCAAACACACTGAAAGCCCGGCAAATCTAAAACAAGACGTGATTTATGGTGTCTCCATGTCAGAATCCAAGCCTGCATGTGGTCCCATGAACAAGTTTTCCGCCAAAGTGTCCACTGAGGCTCGTATCTCAACCGGCTCCGCTAGATCAACCATGCTACTCGGGATAGCAGGTCCGATCAAGCGATCATTCTCCAAACCAGGTTCTTCGGAACTTTTTGATTCTGAAATGGCGGTTTCGCGGCGTGATACGACATATTCCTCCTTGTCGATGCGCTCCTGGACTCCATCTTCCACTCCACCTATTCAAGACAAGTCAGCGACTGCACAAGCGCAGGAAAGGGTTAGCGGACAGGGCTCACAATAGTATAAGAACTTGCAGACCACCGGGAACCAGACTGCCACCGCGGTGATTTGTCCAAATGACCAAGGCAGTCCGCCCTCAGGGGCATACCGAAGACGTAATCCCTTGTAAAGTTGGACTAGGTCAGCGAGCCCCAAAGCCATGGGCACGATTGCCACGAATGCCGTCCCAATGGCCAAGAGCTTCTTCCTGACTGAACTCTGCACATGCGAGAATTTGAAGAGGCGTTTCGCCCGGTGAATGATCCATGACTTGATTCTCCACTTGATGCATGCCCATCGAGAGCCCTTGTTTGGGGGGCAGTCCTTCTCATATACATCATGCAGCGTGGCTAGCGCCCAGTCCATGAGAAGCAAGAAAGTCAGCATATGCACGAAAACCTGACTGTACTTGATGTATTTGAAACCCGTCGTTATGTCGTAGTTCATACAATACGACATGGCCCCAGGGTTGTCGCCACATGCCGGCACTGTTGACTGCCTTTTCAGGGTCTTCTCGAAACCAGCAGCACCCCTCTTCTGAAGAGCAGACTTGACAACGACGAAAAGCCAGTTGAGGAAGACAAAAACAAGAGTGTATGTCGATGCCTGTTCCGTCGCGTGAAGACAGAGTTGTAACAAGAGGAGAGGGCTCATACCGATAATAATCACGCCGTGAGCGATGTCGTTGTTAAGGACGTAGGAGGATATGGAAACAATGTTGGCTAAGCCCGTGTAGCAGTGGAATGCCACAATGGTGGTTATAGAAATAGTTGCTGCAAAGAGAGTCTGCGCCTCCTGAAGGTCCATCAGAGTCGATATGATGGCGCTGGGGAACTGTCGGCAGAATCGAACGAACCACCTCACGAGCGGACAAGTGTTTTGGTTTCTGGTAACAGAAGGGTTAAATGAGCTACCCTTGCCCACGAGCCTCCCAAAGCGCGCCCAGATGTGCTTTCGCGTCCACTTGCACGTCAATCCAAAGGAAAGACAAAAAAAGATGAACCAAAACGTGCTGCATGATGTATGATATGAGTACCTTGCAGTTTGTTGTCAGAGCAGGGGACACGGCAATAGTGGCGTGGGAAATTATACTCACTCCCTGTCCAACCAGGTCAAAGTCGAACCCAGGATCTGCAACGCTGCAGTAGCGTTCTGAAAGGACGGTTCCAAAGTCTTCGATGCTGAATTGGTGTATAGGGGTACATTGGTAGTCGAAAAGACCGTCTGTGCATTTCCCGTACTTGGAGTCGGAGCAGGACTGCCACATGCACTCGCGAACCTTTCTGAAGACGAAAAGCTGGTCAAAGTCGCGCAGGGAACCAAAGTGGAACATGTCATCCATGTCCTTCTCACTGCCCTGGTTGACCGTGTCGTTGGTTGGCTTTGGAATCACCTTCATCGCCACGGTCGAAAGAGTCATGCAGTTCCACAGGTTCTGCGGAGACCTGAACATGTACTCGGCGCTGTTGCATGTCTTGGTGCAGTTTAGCTCTCCTGGGTCTCCATTGTCGCACCCCTCTGCCATGAGCTTTGCCGTGTGCATGGGGTCCGCGAGCGTCTCAGACACCCGTTTGAAATAGGCCATATCCCACATCTGCCATTCTGGCGAGATGGCGGTGCCAGGCTCCTCCTTGCTGGTGATGTTTTGGATGATTTCGAAACGCCATTCAACCATGGTGCCGGCGAGGCAGAAAATCAGACTTTGTTGAAGTTTCAACCGAGAACCAAGAGGTTTGAGTTTGTCTGATGGGAAGGCATAGTGGTGATCACTTCAACCTTTTTGAACCTGAAAACATGCCCAGCCCGCCGCATGGTCTCGTTAGTAGCTGAAAATTCAGCTGCGGCATGTTGAATCAGGCTGGCGGTTAGTGGTCGTCAAAGTCAGAAAAATATCACCGCCCGTCCAATGATGCTGTTTTCTAAATATAGGCATTATAGAAGGGCTTAAGCCACAAAGCTCGGCAACGACAGCAGAATCCATTTTATTGGCCAAGGGCCTGTTGGAACCACAAACATTACTGCAAGGGAGTAACATGTGTCGGAATCGCCAACTACACTTTCATCAAGCCATTGGAAGAGGCGCCTTTGGTCCGGCGGCAAAGCTGCAGGAGATCGAGCTGAGCTAGGGTACAAGGCCGTGGAGAGGCCGCTGCTTGAGAAAGGCGCTAAAAAGGATTGCAATACCGCTTCTCTTTTCTCTTATGTACCGTAACTAATTCGGGAAACGAAGCTGTGGAAAGCGGCCGTACAACGGCTGATACTTTAAAGTCAAGTTCCCTTAAAGCTGAAATAGTAATAGAGCCCACGCTTCCAGACGCCTATGGGATGGTCATACTTATTATTGAATAGCAGCAGACGATCATATATAATAAATGAACATGTAGATAACTCCGGAATATATAAAGGGTAATTAATAATTTATTGTGTCTTATGTGACTAACTTCTGTATACTATTTCCTTCTCTGACACAAAAGTTTGATGACTATTCACAGAATAAGCTATTAAATGCATGAGCTGACTATTGTTTAAAAATGTAATTATTAATATGTGGCAGCGAAAGCGAAAGCGCAAGTGGAAGTAGAATAGAAGCGGAAGCGAAATAGAACAGTAGGTGGAATAGAAGTGGCAGTAAGATGGATGCAAAAATAACATAAAACCGTTGATGCGGGAAGAAATTCAAGTCAAAACCGATCAGTATCGGTAGTTTCGAAGATGCCTCGAGGTTACTAACGATTTAGGTATTTATTCATCCTGTTGAAAAAGAGACACTACCCTATAGAAGTGAATATCTCAAACTACATTGTCCAAGTATCATTTTTTTTCGAGTCTTACTTATAACAACAGATATACTCCATACTTGATTTCATTTGGTACTAGTCACATATTTGGTTCGCCCCGTATCAATTGATATATAGATAGACACCTCTGTAGGGTGTGGCGGGACGGTATCGAGCTATACCAAAGGTTCCAACAGGGCATCAAGCCCCCATATCTGCAGTATTCAAGTTGGTTACCTACATATCCGCTTCCAGTCCCCCTGTTGTTATCTTTTATTGCAGGTCCGTCTTTTGTTTATATGAAGCTTTTGTGAATGTAGTTGCCATACCTTACGACATACCAAAGTTCAGCAGAGTGACAAGGGCATGAGAGTTGCATGTATTCTGATGCTAAATTAAAACTCACTAAGCATGGATAGTGAGTCTTTAGGGAAAGCCGCAGATGCTGATGCTAAAAACCCGCCGGTCGCTGCACGCGATGGACTGAAATCGCACGGCCATGGTAATGAAGAAACTAGCAACGACATTCTCTCGCTGCCGAAATCACCTCATGACGAATCAGCTCTTGCCGGCTTACCATTAGATAAGACGCGGATCATCAAGGCTCAGCTTGACTCGCCCAATGTCGGCGTAAGCTATTTCATGCTGTATCGTTATGCAGACGCTTGGGATTGCCTCATTATCGCCATCAGTGCTCTTTGCGCTATTGCTGCAGGCGCTATACTTCCCCTGTTATCTGTATGTAGAATACTAAAGCGATCCCCCCCTTCATGTCTCTCTCTCTCTCTGTGTGTGTGTCTTTATGTTTACTGACCTCAAGTGAATTGCGCAGATTCTATTTGGGCAATTAACATTGGCATTTCAAAAGATATCTCTGAATGCTATAGCGTATCATGATTTTGAGGCGCAGTTGAATAAAAATGTTTTGTACTTTGTCTACATCGGCATTGCTGAATTCGCGACAGTCTACGTCTCGACCGTGGGTTTTATATACACTGGAGAGCACATTACTCAAAAAATTCGACAAGAATATTTGAAAGCGATTCTTCGTCAAAATATTGCCTACTTCGATAATCTTGGAGCTGGTGAGATTACCACCCGCATAACCGCCGACACCAATCTCATTCAAGACGGCATATCTCAAAAGATTGGCCTTACTCTCACAGCAATTGCCACATTTATTACCGCATTCATCATTGCCTACGTTAAATATTGGAAACTGGCTCTCATCTGTACATCGACAATTGTATGCTTGCTGCTAATCATGAGTGGGGGCTCTCATTTCATTATCCATTTCAGTAAGCTGTCGTTTCAAAGCCTTGCCAACGGCAGCACTGTTGCTGAAGAAGTCATAAGCTCTATCCGAACGGCCATTGCGTTTGGAACCCACGAGAGGCTCGCACGACAATATGATTCGCATTTAATAGCAGCTGAAAGATTCGGCATCAAGATGCAAATCATCCAAGCGGTCATGATTGGCTCTCTTTACGCTATCATGTTCTGGAACTATGGTCTAGGATTTTGGCAAGGATCGCGCTTTCTAGTGAACGGGGAGGCCGACGTTGGTCAGATCTTGACCATCCTCATGGCTATTCTCACCGGTTCTTACTCGCTGGGAAACGTCGCTCCCAATAGCCAGGCTTTCAACAGCGCTGTGGCTGCCGCAGCCAAAATATATAGCACTATTGATCGCCAATCGCCTCTTGATCCGACGGCTGAAGACGGAAAAACGATCAACCATGTTGAGGGTACCCTTGAACTACGAAACGTCAAACACAGATATCCTTCTCGACCTGATATCCTTGTGATGGATGACGTGAGTGTACTCATTCCAGCCGGTCGTACAACTGCACTTGTAGGCCCTTCTGGCTCTGAGAAGAGCACGATTATCGGGCTGGTTGAACGATTCTACAGTCCCGTAGGCGGCGAGATCCTCCTGGATGGGCATAATATACAATCCTTGAATCTTCGGTGGCTCCGTAACCAAATCTCGCTCGTTGGACAAGAGCCTGTCCTTTTTTCCGCCACGATTTTTGAAAATATCAAGTTTGGTCTGACCGGCACTCCATTCGAGAATGAGCCTGAAGAAGCAAAACAACATCGGGTTGAAGAAGCGGCCAAGATGGCCAACGCACATGAATTCATTACGTCTCTGCCGGATGGGTATGGCACAAATGTTGGGGAACGAGGCTTCTTGCTCTCAGGCGGCCAAAAACAGCGAATTGCTATTGCTCGTGCCATCGTTGGGGACCCCAAGATTCTGTTACTGGATGAAGCCACGTCGGCGCTCGACACCAAATCTGAAGAAATCGTACAAGCTGCTCTTGACAAAGCCGCCGAGGGACGCACTACCATTATAATTGCACATCGACTATCCACCATAAAAAAGGCCGATAATATTGTCGTCGTGGTTGGTGGCAAGGTCGCGGAACAGGGGACTCACGAGGAATTACTCTGCGCAAAAGGCGAATATTGCAAGCTCGTGGAAGCCCAGAATTCTGGTGACTTTGACGAAGCCCAACAGAAGAGAAGAGCGTTTGTGGAAAAAGAAGAAGCCGCAGAATCCGGTATTTATATAGACAATATTTCCAGGGTCCCAAAATCTCAAAGCGAGACGACGTACAACGAAAAGTCAATGGCAACGCCCAGGCAGCAAAATTTGGCCGACGAATCCATCGTCTCTCAGGCTAAAAAGACGACCGAGGCTGAAAATACATGGAGCCTAATCAAGTTCGCCGCGTCTTTTAATCGGCCTGAGCTCATATTGATGATGATTGGCCTTGCCTTTGCAATCTTGGCCGGCTGTGGCCAGCCCTCTCAGGCTGTCATCTATTCCAAGGCGATCAATACACTGGCACTCCCACCGCCCCTTTACGAGAAGCTCAGGCAGGATGCCAACTTTTGGTCTATCATGTTGTTTATTCTCGGCATTGCCCAATTCATCCTCTTTTCTATACAAGGCGTCTGTTTTGGAGTCAGCTCAGAAAGGTTACTCCGCCGCACCAGGAGCAAAACGTTCAGGGTTATACTACGACAAGACACTGCTTTTTTCGACCAACATACCACTGGTGCTCTGACATCCTTTCTCTCCACCGAGACCAAATACCTGTCGGGCATCAGCGGAGTAGTACTGGGCACTATTCTCATGGTGTCGACGACGCTGACGGCATCAATGGTCGTTGCCCTAGCCATTGGATGGAAGCTGGCTTTGGTATGCATCTCCATCGTGCCTGTACTCTTGTTCTGTGGCTTCTGCCGAGTCTCGATGCTTGCTCGATTCCAAGCCCAGTCCAAGAAGGCCTACGAAAGGTCCGCCAGCTACGCTTGCGAGGCAACCTCGGCCATCCGCACAGTGGCTTCGCTCTCTCGTGAAGACGATGTTTTCGCCACCTACAAAGCGCAACTAGATGATCAAGCACGGGCTAGTTTGTTTTCCGTGCTCAAATAGTCGGGGTTTTATGCAGCATCACAAGCCCTTACCTTTTTTTGCATGGCCTTGGGATTCTGGTATGGTGGCACACTGCTCGGTAAGCACGAGTATACCATTTTCTAATTCTTCGTCTGCTTCAGCGAAGTCATATACGGCGCTCAAGCCGCAGGCTCAGTCTTCTCCAACGCCCCGGATATGGGAAAAGCCAAGAATGCAGCTGCTGAGCTGAAGAATCTCTTTGGCCGCCAACCCTCGATTGACGTATGGTCCAAGCAAGGTGATAACATCGATAACGTTGCAGGGTCTATTGAATTCCGCAACGTGCACTTTAGATATCCTACACGTCCCACACAGCCCGTGCTTTCTGGTCTTAGCCTGACGGTCAAACCTGGGCAGTTTGTGGCTTTGGTTGGCGCCAGTGGATGTGGCAAGAGTACAGCGATTGCGCTACTTGAGCGCTTCTACAATGCATTTTCGGGTTGTATATATGTCGACGGCAAGGATATCTCACAGTTCAATGTCAATTCATATCGGAGTCATCTTGCTCTCGTCAGTCAAGAGCCAACACTTTACCAAGGCACCATTCGCAGCAATATTCTCCTCGGCAGCAACGATCCGATCGTGACGGAGGAGCAGGTGATTAAGGCTTGTAAAGATGCCAACATATACGACTTTATTCTTTCGCTCCCGTACGTATTTCCTTTCCATTTCCCAATCGTGATTTTGCTGTTGTTGACTAGCATTACTTACAGAGAGGGCTTGGACACACTGGTTGGTAACAAGGGTAGCATGTTATCCGGTGGGCAGAAACAGCGTGTTGCGATTGCCCGGGCTCTTCTTCGAGATCCAAAAATCCTTTTACTTGACGAAGCAACCTCGGCTCTTGACTCGGAGTCGGAGCGAGTGGTCCAGGCAGCTTTAGATGCTGCAATGCGAGGCCGCACAACCATTGCAGTAGCTCATCGTCTCAGTACAATTCAAAAGGCCGATGTCATTTACGTATTCGACCAAGGCCGTGTTGTAGAAAGCGGAACTCATCATCAGCTGATAAAACAAAAGGGTCGCTACCATGAGCTAGTGCATCTTCAAAGCATCGAAGATTCAGCCTAGGAGTGTCTTATTTAGCGTTTGCTATAATATTTTAGTGTCTCAAGTATAATACCACATCTCAACCGCCTAACAAGCATGTCAATTAACACTTTGCTTAAATCCATTACAAGTACATCTTGCAGCCAGACAACCAGCAGTGGTGGCTACATTTTAACCAACACGCCCCATTTCCCTATTTGCTCGTAGACTCTTTTCAACAGCATCCTGCACGATTTTTGGAAAGCTCTTCTCTGCGAGATGGTTGATGGCTTTCTCCGTGCTTCCTCCTGGAACGCAAACATCTTTCCTTAATGTATGTATAGACCTATCTGTTTCCTGCGACAGCAACCCGGAGCCCACGCAAGACTGCACGATCAAACTGCGGGCAATATCTGTCGGTAAACCATCGGATTCTGCTGCAGCAATCATGGATTCGATGAGATAATAAAAATGTGCCGGGGCGGAACTGACAAGAGTTAGCACAGAATATATATAATAGCATACCTATTTGCAAAACGTGTAGGCTCGTTGCTGTTCCAATTATGCAACATACCCAGATATTGCTGCGACTACATCGAGTAGGGATTCCTGAGGAAGAACGCTAATTGCTGGAGATACCTCGCGGAACACGGCGGCGACAAGCTCTATCCGTGAGAGGGCGCTATCGCTTGGAAATAAAGCCGTAGCTCCTTGGCGACACATGACAGGAGTATTAGGCATGGATCTTACAATGGGAGTTTCTTCAGGAAGCCAGCTCTGGAGCTGAGCTACTGAAATCCCAGGACACATTGTAACCACAGTTGGCCGTCCTGTTACATCTAGAGTTTTAATGATGCCCACCAACTCTAGGCAGACCTTTGGCACATCTATTGGAAGAGTACAAATAAGAATAACGTGAGAGTCGGATTGTTGTGAGGTGACATTGCTCCAAATGGCCGGGTCCAGATTATTATTCGTAACAGTAGCAATGGGAAACTTTGCTTTCAATTCGTCCATTTGCTCCTGTCGACGAGCTGTAACTGAGATTTTACATCCATCTCTCCAGTAACTATTTGTCGAATAGATTCCACTTAGGAGGGCCTGTGCAAGACATCCGCCTCCTATGAATGTGAGTTGACGAGGCGTTGACTTTGTAGGTTCCATGGCTTCCAAATTGGGTTGTGTCGAGGTCTCATCCGGAGACTATTGGAGTGTATTAGGCGCAGAAGAGTTGAACAAAGTTACATCGAGAATCTTCAAGATAACTTCTACAATGACTCTTCAGTAATGTGTGCTGACTTGATATGAAGACTTGGTAAACGAATACCCACTTTTGGGATGATGTTGCGTATTGCAGTTTCCTGATCTTTACTTCAACAAAAGAGAGATCGATTATGCACCATTAATTGCGTAATAGACTTCATTTGACCAAAGTTTTACTGTTAATGGGGGTCGTTCTAAATGCCAACCATGCAAGTGTTGTACTACAGGGGCTTCGAGTCGACAATCTAAAGCTACGCTTGCACACCCCGGGTTTTAACAAAGGTTCCTCCATTGCTCAAGGGAAAAGATCCTTCGACATCCACCTCCCTAATCTATCTATAGTTTTATTCTAGCGTGAGTTGTCTTATTTTCTACATATCGGCTAACTAATTATAAAGGCAGATCTCCACATGAGGAAGAAGAACGGCAAGGTTCGGTAATAAACAAAGCTCGGATCACCAAGAGAAGAAAGACAAGAAAAGAACAAGTGATGTTCTAGGTGGTCATGGAACTTGCAGACAACGCTTGACGATGCCCGCACCAGATGATGGCCCAGAGTCTTCACCTCTCCTACAGGCATCTGATGAAGATGCAGAGAGCAGAGAGCAACAGAAGGCAGACGTCTCCAAATGGACCAAAGTTGCTATTCAAAATGCCGCTTTGGTAGCTACTTTTGTCGTCTTATATGCATTCGCCGACATCTTGAGATATATATCAACAATTCGTCTTGTGGAACTTGGCATTTGTCGTGAGCATTTTCTCCAAAGAGACCCCCAATCTGAAGAAGATTATCGCAACATTCCAGAGCATCTCTGCAAGCTACCAAGCATTCAGCAGCGGCTCGCACACCTTCGCGGCTACTTGGCAGCTTTGGAAGCCATTGTTGGCCTAGTCTTGACACTCCCATACGGCCTCCTTGTTGACCGCTTTGGAGAGCATCTGGTTGCTGGCATTAACGTTGTAGGATACTTGCTCTCCTGCGCATGGATCATCGTGGTTTGCTACTGTTGGCAAGTCTTCCCCATCTGGAGCGTCGTGCTGGCGCCGCTATTCAGGATCATTGGTGGCGGATCACCGATTCTCTCGTCCATCATATACTCAATTGCAGCGAAAAGCTCTCCGGATTCCAGCAGGCAAGTCATTGTCCCCCCACGTTCGCATCCATGGATCCAATTTGGGGGCCATTGACAACGAACTAACTGTTACCCACAGATCTCTGTGTTTCTTCTTCTTCATGGCTGCACAACTCCTGACCGAAATCATATCCATCATGGTAGCGGCGCAATTACTTGACCACAACCTTCTGTTCACGCCGATGATGATCAATTTCCCTGTCGGCCTTTTATGCCTTGCCACGCTTTCCATCATCCGCCCCAGCGCGACTCATCCCGCCGGTCCACTAGTACCAAGAGACGGGTACGAGTCAGTGGCAGGATCAGCAACAACAAAGGTTCTTGAGTCGATTCGAGGAAGCAGCCACGTTGTTTCGGAACTTTTGCGAGACCGGAATGTTGCTGCACTGCTTGCTACAGTTCCTGTGGCCAAGCTCGTGAACCCTGTTACCGAACTAATGCTTCAGTATATTCCCAAAAGATTTGGCCTATCGCTAGCATCGGTCAGTTATAGATCCACTAGACATCTTTCCTCTTGCGTTGGGCTATTTTCTCACTGGTAGCCAGGCTAGTCGAGCGTTGTCCATTCAAGCAGTCGAAAGCTTGATCCTTCTCGTCGTCATTCTACCAATCCTGAAACAAATTTTTCAAGTCAGGCTCCATATTGTATCTGCAAAAGCGGACCTATTCATTGCCCAGTATGGCTTTTTGTTCATGAGCGCTGGCTGCATCATCATGGCGACATCTCAATCATTGGCGGCCTTTATTTCAGGTCGGGATTATTTACTCGCCTCAACTTATTACTCGCATCCAGCTAACTGACTGTAATCTCGCAGGGCTTCTCGTATTCACACTTGGTTGCAGCACACGGCCAGCTCTACAGTCTCTACTAACCGATCTAGTTAAGCGAGAGCACATCTCTGTTCTTTACGCCATGATTGCGGTTTGTGACGGTATAGGATCAGCCGCTGGTGCGTTTATACTCAACCGATCCTTTGCAATTGCCATTGGGTGGGATAACAAGCTGTATCTCGGATTGCCATTTGTTATCGGTATGGCGTGCTATGTTCTTGGCTTCGCGGGATCCATGCTCGTTGGGGGGGATGCGCTCCTATTAAACCAGAATCGGTAGCTGGACAAGTGCTGTACAGTACCCAACTTGATGGGACATTTTCGAAGGATTCTTTTGAGATGGCTTCCTTTTAATTATATCTTGTCCTACCCTACAAAGAATGCTACTAGTATGTGCCCGAGATTCTCATATGCTGAAACTCGCCCGCTGTCATAAATGACACGTCTTTTGCCTTTGCCGTGTCATTTAGCAAGGGGCGTAAACTCGCCGCCCGATTAGGCTTTGCAAAATAGGCAATGGAGAAGCGTTCGTCTACCGTATCTTGCATTTGTCTCACCGGATCTTCCTGCGCTAATAACCCAGGCAAGTGAACGCGATGCCGAGCGCTGCATAATCCGGTCCACATCTGGAGACAGTCTCCCACATTGAGGATACACTCGTAACGGCCTCCACTCTCGATATCAACAAATTCATCGCTTCCGGACGGCAGCTCCGTTTCTACGGAAAATGCTATTAGCAGCTTCCTCATAAAGGCTAGCTTATAGGTAGACAAAGCGGGGGGGTTTCCGTCAACTGAGAAGCAAGACTAAGCATGTGGAATTCTTACGCAATCCACCGACGTCGTCCTGGAACAATAATGTAATGGTACCAAAATCAGTGTGAGCTGACAATGCGAGTCGAGTGGGAAAAGTCGCCCCGTGGGACGGCAGGATAATGCGTTAAGCGCAGCTCGTTTGACTGCTCGGAATGCAGTTGACTCAGGGTCTGCCTGGGGAGCCCGAGGCCGACGGAAATGGCTTCAAGAATGGCTAGTTCGGCGCGATAGCAACTTGAAAAGAAGGATGTAAAGGTGGGCTGAAATGCGTCATGCACACCGGGGGGCGGCCATATGTTGCCATAGAGTGCATCTTGTGGTGATCCAATGTCATATGATTCCTAGTCGAGCGAATTGTTGGTTATCAGAGTGTGAAATCTGTCAAAGCCTGGTGCTAACCGGCAAACAAACCTTCATATCCTTGAGCAGGGGCCTTGGTACAGACGTGCCGTGGTTTGAGACGGCAGAGACATTCTCAATGCCGAATGCACTGTAACCTCGGTGGGGGTTTGCCGTGGGAGGATGGGGAGATTTCAGCTTCTGGTCCAAAGGTAGCTGGAAAAACTCTCGGCTCTAGTTAGTGGTGGTTAGCGTACGCTTTGCATTTCAAGGCACACAAGATTGCTCTCAACTGTCTCAAATGATCCGTCGATATCTGATGGCGCAATGCCAATATTGACCAATCTAGCAAAGCCAAACTGCTGCAAGCTCGACACAAGTTGACGGCAAAAGCCCTCCCGCTCAGCGGTATTGGTGCTATAAAAATTGGAAAAGTTAAGCCGCTCGAACATGGTTTGATGTTGGACAGTGTAGGGCTATCAGATACCGTTCTCTCCCTAGCCTGTACAAAGCTACGAAGCATTGTGATAAACTTAATCGTTGTAAGGAGTCGTATTTAATATGCTGTGGCTTCCGAGGGAGGCAATGTTACAATGACCCAAGTCGTGCCAGGGTTGTCGGGACGGCTCGAAACTAGGAGTGCATAATCTTTGCTAGTATGTACGGAGCAGGTCCACGATCTTTTGGAAACTCCACACAGGCTAGAGTACGAGGAAACAATTTGAACTGCCCCAAGGGGTATCATCACACCATGACGAGTAACTAGTTACCGTAAATAGGTCAAAATCCTTCCATGGGAGATAACAATGGTATAGTTGCGGATGCGGGATAAGCCCAAGACGTCCTCAGTAGTTGCGTTTTGTGAGGCCCACAATGCCTCGTTTTGCGTAATTGAAATACTGCAAGTATACAGTAATGGAGAACATGAGCCAAGTTACAAGATTTGACCATAGTTGTACTTTTAAACATGTGTGAGACACAAGTCCTCGATAGCTCAGCCAAGATTATGGCAGATGAACAATCCGTCTTAACCAACTCCAAGAGTGATTCTGCGTCAGAACAACACCTTGATCAGATATGGACTTGGAATGCTTCAATACCGCCTCCAGTGGAGGGTTGGGTTCACAATCTCATCGAGGAAATAGCTCGGAACCAGCCAGATGACCTGGCAATTTGCGCCTGGGATGGTGATTTCACCTATTCTCAGTTGGACAACCTGGCTACCGAGGTTGCCCATCGTATTCTCGAATGTGGCATCGAACCAAAATCCAACATACCGATCCTATGTCTAAAGTCACGATGGACTTGTATCGCAATGCTTGGTGTGATCAAAGCAGGATGCAGCGCCATCGCCCTCGATGGGACGCAGCCTGATACAAGATTGCGGTCAATCGTCCACCAGACAAAATCCAGATTAATCGTTTCATCAGCTACATATGCTTCGAGGGCGGCTCTGTTGATGGATGTGCCAGTCCTTCAGCTTGATGACACATTATTGCAATTTCTGGAAATCCGAAGAGAGCATCTATCTTCATTACCCTCTATTTCACCATCCGATATTGTGTATATATCGTTCACGTCGTAAGTGGTTCTGGCGTTTCTTTTCTTTTTAGTTTCCTTTGGGAATCCTGGACGCTGTGCTTGTGAGAAGCAAACTTACAACGGCTCCCACCTCGAGTATATCTCTAGCTTGTTGCATTGCATTATTGACACATGGGGATTATCGTATAGAGGTACGACTGGGCAGCCCAAAGGTGCCTGTATTAGCCACTCGAATGTTACAAGTGCAGTCCACTATCAAGGCAAGAAGCTTGGGTTTCACCGAGGAGCGCGTGTCTTTGACTTTGCTCCGTATTCCTTCGATGTACCATGGAGCAACTTTTTGCATACGCTATGCGCAGGTGGTTGTCTATGCATTGCTTCAGAGACGGACATGGTGAACAATCTCTCGTCCGCCATAACTGCCTTCAAGGCGACCTTGATTAACATAACACCTACTGTTCTGCGAACAATCAGCCCGATACCGCCAACTATTGAGACGGTGCTTCTCAGTGGCGAAATGCCATATCGGCAAAACGTGACCGAATGGGCTGGACGCGTCAGGCTGCTTAATACCTATGGACCTACCAAATGCACTTTCAAATATGCCTTCTCCGTCATCAATCCATCCCAGGAGGGTCGCCCAGATATCGGCACCGGAGTTGCTTTCTCTACGTGGCTTGTCGATCCTACTGATCACGACCGGCTTGCTGCTATAGGATCAGTTGGGGAGCTGTACCTCGAGGGTCCATTAGTTGGTCAGGGCTACTTGTCAGATCCTGAAAAGACGGCGATGGAATTTGTCAACAATCCCCCGTGGCTACTCGCAGGAAGCAGTAACCGAGCCGGCCGTCGGGGTAGACTTTACAAGACTGGGGATCTTGTCAAATACAAGCCTGATGGCAGGCTTGTATTTGTTGGCCGCAAGGATAACTCTCAGTTGAAAATACGAGGCCAAAGGGTCGAGATTGGTGATGTTGAGCACCATGTACGTGCTTGCCTTGACGACTCTCTTCCAATTATTGTCGACATTATTCAGCCCCTTGGACGTGACATCTCCTCTTTGGCCATGTTTGTCTCGACGAAAACCATGGATACCGAACGCGTCAAAGAATTACTGGATGGTCTTGGAGACAGGTTACGAGATGTGTTGCCAGGTTTCATGATCCCCAGCATCTACCGCCCAATCGATGATATCCCTGTCGCCTCTACCGGTAAAGTCGATCGCCAGTCATTACGACGAATGGGAAGCGCCATGTCCTGGAATGAGATTATTGCGCTGCAATCTAAAATTCTTTCCGGTAAAGAATATTGCGAGCCTTGTACGGACAAGGAGAAGCAGCTCAGTACGATATGGGCAGAGGTCTTGGACTTGGACTCTGGCCTTATTAGCACAACAGACAACTTCCTTCGACTCGGAGGTGACTCTGTGGCTGCAATGCGTGCGGTTGCAAAGGCTCGAGAGTACGGATTGTCATTGACTGTTGCCGACCTTTTTAGGAGCTTAACGATGAGAGACTTGGCTCTGATAACTGAGAAGCAAGCACTTGGCCACGAAGCCGAGGAGATCTCGCCCTTCTCCATGCTGTCTGGGACAAAGAACAAGAGTGATATTTGTAAAGAGGCTGCAACCCTATGTGGTGTTGAAGTGGCCGAAATAGAAGATGTTTATCCTTGCACACCACTACAGCAAGGAATGCTCGCAATGACGAGCCGAGACGAGGGCGCGTCACGCGTTGGAGGCGAATCCCCGAAATCGACCATGGGCTACGTTTCGAGAACCTTTTTTGAACTGCCCAAAGATGTCGATTTCGAGCGGTTACAGTGTGCATGGGAAACGACCGTCACGAGCGCATCGATTCTTCGAACAAGAATCGCAGATCTATCTGGGCAAGGCCTTGTGCAGGTTATTGTTGCGGACAGTCGTGTGCAGCTGCAACAGTTTCAGCATATCAACAGCTTTCTGGACTTAGCACAGCCCATGGGTTTGGGGACTCCTTTATGCCGCGCAGGCGTGGTACGAGGGGACTCTTCATATTTCGTTCTGGAAAGGCACCACGCCATATTTGATGGATGGTCCACGACACTTATTCTAGACTTCCTCGAGGCATCTTACCGACAGAACGGAGCAACATTGCAGCCCCTTGAACCCTTTCAGCCATTTATCAAGTATGTCTTGTCAGCAGACAGCCCAGAGGCAGCAACGTTTTGGAAGTCTCAGTTTGCTGACTCCGAGGCCACCATTTCCCATCTCCTGGCTACGTATCAGATGAGAAACTCGACATGAGTCATCAAGTCACCGATTTAGAGTGGCCACGCAGTGGGATTACGCCATCGTCAATAATACACTCAGCACTTGCATTGTTACTTGCCTCATATACAAATTCCAACGATGTCAAGTATGGAGCCACCGTAAGTGGCAGACAGGCCCCTGTTTCTGGCATACATCGAATCGCCGGTCCTACAATTGCGACAATTCCTATACGGACGAAATTCGATTGGGATTCTACGGTGGAAACCCTTTTACAACAGGTCCAGCAGCATGCCATTGAGCTCTCTGCCCATGAACAATTTGGCCTCCAGCGTATTCAGCGCGCCCAAGAAGATGACGAAGAAGCTAGCCAGTTCCAAACTCTACTGGTTATTCAGCCAGCTACACAGGGGACAAGTCAGAAAGAGGGTGGTCTCTTTTCTCATGCAAAAACCCTCAAACTCGATCCCCCAAAAGACGCTAGGAGTGACTCTCCGCATACATCTACGTTCAGCCTTGTGACCAAAGACGGACAGGACGACAGCATGGGCATATACAACTCGTTTGGAATGCTGATCATCTGTCAACTGGAGGATTCTGGATTAAACCTAAAAATCAATTTCGATTCAGGCGCGATCCAGCAGAAGCAAGCGCAACTTTTTGCACATCAGCTGGAGTATTTGATAAGACAGCTCTGCGGTGAACAAATGACAAAGTCACGATTGCGTGATATTGCCTCAGCCAGCGAAGAAGACCTCGAGCAAATATCCAACTGGAATACAACCTTGCCAGAGCTAGCCGATGGATTGATAACTGATTTAATTGACCAACAAGCTTTAAACTCTCTAGATGCTATTGCTATTTCGTCATGGGACAGAGGATTTACCTACGGGGAGCTGGAAAATGCTTCAAACCGCTTGGCGTGCCGTCTTCAACAAGAAGGGATTGGTCCCGGATCCATTGTCATATTCAGCTTTGAGAAATCATCTTGGATGGTTGTTAGCATGGTATCTGCTCTGAAAATTGGAGCAGTCGTGCTACCAATGTCTTCGCCGACATCGAACAAACGAGCGCAAGCTATAGTCGAAAGCCTACAACCCACAGTTGCGATTGTCTCAAATTCATCCGATGGGCATCCGTTCCGAGATCTAATCCCAACTTTCTCAATCTCTGAGTTGGTCCAGTCTAGCGATGAAGAATGGCTTCGAGTACTCCCACCCCGTGAAGCCCACTGCTCAGATCCGGCTCTCATATTGTTCACCTCTGGCTCAACAGGAACACCCAAGGCCATTCTATGGAGCCACAAAACCCTATCGAGTAATATTCAGGCGGCCAGAGATTCCTTCAACATCACAGCTAGTAGCAGGGTATTCCAGTTTGCTGGATATGAATTCGACGTTAGCACAGTGGAAACACTGGCAACATTATCTGTTGGAGGTTGTTTGCGCATACCATCTGATTCGGACAGGACCAATCGACTAACTGGAGCCATCAATGATGCCAAGTCTAATTGGCTATGTTTAACGCCCTCTGTGTCCGAAACTCTTGTTCCCACAGGACTGCCCTCGTTGAAAACTCTTGTTTTCGCGGGTGAAAAATTGCAACGCAAGACTGCGTTTAGGTGGGCAGAGCAGCTCGATGCGGTATATAACTGGTATGGACCGGCCGAAGCCTCAGTCGCGACTTCATATGCAATTGACAAAAAGACATGGAAGAATGGAATCATTGGCACGAGTAAATTTGGCGCGACTTGGCTTGTCGAGCCCAAAAATCCAAGTCTCCTAGCCGCAATTGGTGCCATTGCTGAACTGTGCATCGAAGGGCCTCTTCTTGCGAGCTACACAGGTAAAGATGGCCAGACGTTGAACGACAAGGCTTTCTTTTCTCCGTCTTGGCTTCATCGCGGTGCGTGTGAGCCGACTCCACAGACTAGACAACTCTATCGAACTGGCGATCTGGTCAAGTACGACGTTGACGGAAGCATTCTGTTCATCAGCCGCAAGCAGGACTCACAAAGAAAGATACGAGGCCAGAGAATCGACCTGAACGAAGTGGAGATGTATGCTCAAGCGTTTCTGTCTGGAAAGCTGGACGTAGCAATTGTCGCCGAAATTATTTCTCCATCAGGGAGCAGCAGTGATACTTTGGCTCTCTTTATGAGCCCCATGGGCACCAAGGCTCATGAGGAGGGCGTTGTAAGTTTCGTCAAGCAAGCCCTGCTAGCTGAAGAATTGGAAGCCGATCTATCAAATCATCTGCCATCATACATGATACCAAGAGTCTATGTTTCCATTGAGAAAATCCCCATGAATCACTCTGGAAAGACTGACAGGAAGCGTCTGCGCCTCATCGGCAGCTCATTAACCCACGAACAATTGGCATCGATGCAGCCTTTACGCAGAGAAACACGGAAACCCTCTGGTGCCATGGAGACAAAATTACAACAGATTTGGTCCGAAGTCATTGGTATTGATGGAGATGCGATATATGCCAACGACAGTTTTTTCCGCCTCGGAGGCGATTCCATTACAGCCATGCGCCTGGTGGCATCCGCACGTAAACAAGGATATTTATTGACCGTTGCCAATATTTTCGAAGCTCCCCAACTGGAAAAGATGGCATTCAAGATGACGCACGATGTTGGTGCTCTCGAAGAGGTAGTGCCTCCGTTTTCACTTCTCAGAAACGGCATCAGCGAGGCCGAGGGTCGTTCATTTGCGGCCAAACTGTGCTCAGTTTCGGAATCTCAAGTGACTGACATTTACCCTTGCACATGCCTACAGCAGGGTTTACTGGCTCTAGGAGCTAGGAAACACGGCCAATACGTTTCACGCAGTGTTTTGGGGCTGCAAGCCGAGGTTGACACTGAGCGGCTTCAACGGGCGTGGCTGGCTACAGTGGAAAAACTACCAATCTTGAGAACGCGAATCATCGATATTCCTCGCCAAAGCTTGGTACAGGTAGTACTCGAGGCATCTCCGTTGCGATCTGGCCAAGATGTGGAAGCCTATGTCCGAGATGATGAACTGGAGCCGATGGGTTTGGGGACAGAACTCTGCGGCGCCGCCATCATTGGTCGCAATTTCATCTTCACAATCCATCACTGTACTTATGATGGCGACTCTCTGAAGATGATTCTGGATGAGATTGAGTCACAGTACTATGGGAAGCCTGGATTGGCTGTTACACCGTTCCAAAACTTCATCAAGCACCTAAGCCACGTAAGCCATCAGGACGCATCTAATTTTTGGCAAAGCCAGCTTGCAAATTTAGAACCTCGACAATTCCCGGTTCTACCATCCTCAGACTATCAGCCACAGGCAAATGAAGAGCTTGAACATTCAATGTCACCGAAGTGGCCACGTACTGGAACGACACCGTCCACAATAATACGGGGATCTTGGGCAATTCTGGCTGCTCAATACACGTCATCCAGCGATGTCATGTTTGGACTGACGGTCAGTGGACGTCAAGCCAACCTAAAAGGCATAGAAAGCTGCGTTGGACCAACCATATCAACTATCCCTGTTGCGGTTTCGTTGAACTGGGGCGAGACCGTCGGAGAATTCCTTGAGCGATTGCAACGCCAAATGATCGAAACAACGCCCTATGAGCAGTTTGGACTACAAAACATCCAGAATGTATACACAAATTTGGATTCTTCCATGATGCAGACTCTGCTTGTGGTGCAGCCCGTAGCTGAAGGAAAGAGGCTGCATGAAGATAGCCTATTATTCAAAGCTCGCAGCTTCTCGGCAAATCTCAGTACCCAAGGCACCGATCCTTTCAATACATATGCACTGATGATGATTTGCGAATTGGCATCTGACGGGCTCCGTTTGCGAATGAGTTTTGATAGCAACATCATTGACAAAGAGCAAATGCGTCGCATGGCGCATCAGTTTGAGACTATACTTGGACAAGTATGCTCGGAAAATATGGCGGCAGCTACCCTTGATGCAATTCAGACAGTCAGCAACAACGACCTGGAATTTTTCTGGAGTCAAAATGCAGAGCTTCCCGGCGAGACAAATATATGCATTCACGATATGATCACGGCAGCGGCAACAGCGCATCCAAATAAGATTGCCATTGATGCTTGGGACGGGCAGTTTTCCTACCAACAAGTGGAAGACCTTTCAGCTACTCTTTGCCAAAGACTGATGCAGCTGGGAATTGAAAAGGGCTCAGTTGTTGCACTTTGTTTTGAAAAATTCGAAATGGGCTCCTGTCGCTCAAATCGCTGTTTTTAAAGCTGGGGCTGTGAGTTTTCTGCAATCCAGTGCCGTTCCTGAGCGTCGAGTTGCCACCGTCTTTGCAAATGCCAATGTCAAGATCGCATTAGTCTCTGAGTCTCTCATCGAGATGGTTTCTCGACATGCAAACAGCTTTACGATCGAACAACTGTTGGCGACACCCCATCAAGATGGACGCATGCCATTACCGATGTTGGACATGAGCGATCCAGCTGCTATTCTTGTTTCATCTGGAAGCACAGGAGAACCAAAACAAATACTCTGGAGCCATAGAGCCATGTCTGGAAACGCCAAAGCTCATAGTGAACACCTGTCAATTGATGCATCGTCTCGAACCTTGCAGTTTGCCTCGTATGATTTCGACCTTGGAACCATCGAGGTAATGTCTGCGCTTGCCAGTTCAGGTTGTGTGTGTATACCATCAGAAGCTCAGAGACTGGATGGATTATCAGCCGCTATCAACAACTTGAGAGTCAATCATATTAATGTGACCCCTTCGACGGCCAAACTTCTTCGCCCAGAAGATGTGCCCAATCTATCGAAGCTCGTATTCGCAGGTGAGAACCTCACTCGGCAGGACGTCGATAGATGGAAGGGGAAGACCCAAAGGATTATCAATTGGTACGGCCCTGCTGAATGTTCTGCGGCGACATTCTGCGCTGTTGACAGCGAGACCTGGCGTAGCGGCGTTATTGCGCGGATTGATTCAAGGCATTCAACCCTCTGCTGGCTCATTGATCCAAGAAACTACAACAAGCTGGTGCCTTTTGGTGCTGTTGGCGAGATTGCACTCGAAGGGCCCATGTGCGCCGAAGGCTATCTTGGAAATCAGACAAAGACAGAGCTTTCATTCTGTAGAGATCCAAGGTTCCTGGAATTGGGGCAAGAAATGGGTAAAGGTGATAGACCAGGCCGCATTTATCGTACTGGCGATCTGGCTCGATATGATAACAACGGTGATTTAATCTTTTTGGGTAGAAGTGACTTTCAACTCAAAATCCGAGGCCAACTCGTTGCCCCACAAGAGGTAGAGCATTCTATACGGCAATGTCTTGAGGGCAAAGACGAAGTTGAAGTGGTGGTAGATGCTGTCGTGCCCAAACATAGTGGCAACCTGGTTCTTGTTGCATTTGTCAACTTGGCTACTCAAGATGCAGTAGACAGTCTAACGGCAGGATTGAACGAAAAGCTCACAACTGTTCTACCACGATATGCCATTCCATCTTACTACATACCAATTCCATCCATTCCGACGACGCAAACAGGGAAGAGAGATCGAGCTCGATTGCTGGAAATTGGGTCTGATTTCAACCCCCCACGTCAAGAATCGGACGGAAAGAAGCTGGAACCATCGACCGCTGCCGAGATCAAACTCAGAGAATTGTGGTCTCTTGTCCTTGGGTTAGATGTTTCTGAGATCTCGGCAAACGATAGCTTTCTGAGGATTGGGGATTCTATACAGGCGATGCGATTGGTTGGAACAGCCCGACAGCACAATTTGCGTCTATCAGTGGCCGAAATCTTCCAGCATCCTATATTGCGAGATATGGCAAACTGTCTTGGGCATATGGCCGAGGGGAAAGATGCCATTTCCATCGACCCATTTACACTGCTTCATCCAGCGCAGCCAGTAGAGCTTCTACGTCAACAGGCAGCATCCATGTGTGACATAACCTACGATGACGTTGAAGACTTGTTTCCTTGCACGCCGTTGCAAGAAGGACTATTAGCCCTGACTATTAAACGTCAAGGTGATTACACTGGTCGCAATATTTTAAAGATGAAACCATCAGTCGATATCGCTCGATTTAGAAGAGCGTGGGACAGGGTGGTTTCTACGTTGCCTATCCTACGGACACGGATCGTGGATCTTCCAGAGCAAGGCTTATTGCAAGTCGTTGTCCGCAAACACAGTCATTGGATTAAGGCGGATGATATCAATGAGTATCTCACAAGGGAGAGACAACTATCTATGGGACTTGGGTCCCCCCTCATGAGGTGTGGGCTCGTTTCAAAGAATCCTAACCTAGAACGAGTGCGTTCAGGCAACAGCAAGAGGGAATCTGCCTCGTCATTTTACTTTGTATTGACGATGCATCATTCCATCTACGATGGCCAAACTACGCCATTAATATTCGAAGCATTAGAAGGCTTCTACAACGGCAAGACACTGTCAACCTACTCTAATCTCCAGTCATTTGTCAAATATATGGGAAACATGGACAGGAAAGCCAAAATCAGCTTCTGGGAAGCTCAGTTCAAGGATTTGGAGGCTGTGCAATTCCCTGCCCTGCCATCCCCAACATATCAACCACGGACGAATTCCATTTTACAACGGTCGATTCGAGACATCGCTTGGCGAACGGATAACATCACCCCGTCGACAGTAATTCGCTCGGCATTCGCACTACTATGCTCGCAGTATTCCAATTCAACCGACGTTGTATTTGGAACAGTGGTAGATGGGCGCAAGGCTCCAGTTGAAGGCATTGAGAGGCTAGTAGGCCCTACCATTGCTACTGTGCCAATTAGAGCCAAAGTCAACAAGGACATGACTATTGCGAAATTCCTTGATGAAATGCAGCATCAAGCGACTGATATCATTCCATACGAGCAAATGGGGCTATCAGCAATACGCTTGGCAAGTGATGAAGCACAACAGGCGTCTCAATTCCAAGCGTTTTTAGTCATCCAACCGCAGGAACAAAATAATGAGGAAAATGACCTTTTTGATTCGGAATCTACACAGGTTGACCCTGAGGTTGAATCTCGTCGTTACCATGGGTTCAACTCATACGCATTCTCCTTGATTTCTACTTTAATTGGGAATCAGCTAAAATTGGAATTCTGCTTCGATTCGACTGTTATCGAGAATGAAATGGTCCAAAGGATGGCGACAAACCTTGACCAATTGCTGAAAAGTCTTTGTTCACACAGTCTAGACGAATCACCGATTCAAGATATCACCATGGCAAGTAATCAGGACCTCAATGAGATTTGGAAATGGAACTCCGATCATCCAGAGGGCATTGAACGATGTGTCCATCATCTTATTGAGGAAACTGCCCGGATCCAACCTAATGCTTTGGCAATTTCTGCTTGGGATGGAGACTTGAGCTACGAGCTCTTGGATCGCCTGGCCAACGCAGTTGCCTACAAGTTAGTTGACATTGGTGTTAAGCGGAACATGATCATTCCAATTTGTTCTGAAAAGTCCAAATTTGCCATGATAGCGTTCCTTGGTGTTATTAAAGCGGGAGGCGCCGCCCTTTTATTGGATCCCACTCTGCCCACCTCACGTCTCAGGTCCATCATTGACCAAGTTGATCCATTGTTGATTCTCACACCTGCCTTACAAGCAGCACTGAGCTCTACTTTGAGTACAAGAACTTTGCTCGTGAGCGACAGCTCAGACTTTATTCAATCTGCCATGGCCAAAGAAGCAGGCCGTGTTACTAAAGAGTTGCCATTTGTCGACCCTTCTGATCTATTGTACGCAATTTTCACAAGTGGAAGTACAGGAACGCCCAAAGGCTGTCTCATGCAGCACCGAAACTTTAGCAGCGCGGTATTCCACCAACGAAGCGTTTTAAAGCTCCACGATCTCTCACGAATGTACGATTTCTCATCCTATGCGTTCGATGCATCTTACTGGAGCGCCTTTCATGTTCTCACTGCCGGTGGAACTCTATGTATCCCAAGTGACGCCGAAAGAAAGAATAATCTGACAGAGAGCATCCGGAGCTTTTGCGCCACAGACATCTTTCTCACTCCTTCCACCGCACGTCTAATCGACCCTTCACTAACACCGACGTTGCGCAATGTTCATCTTGGTGGCGAAGAGGTTACAAAGGACGATGCTGCTCGATGGTTGCCGAATGCCAACACGTTTGTATCTTACGGACCAGCTGAATGCTCTGCGGGAACACTATACTATAACGTGCCAAATCCAATTCCATCGCGACTAGCTATAGGCAAGCCCGTAGGCGTCTCTGCTTGGGTTGTGGACCCTGACAACAGTGATCGTTTATTACCTATCGAGTCTGTGGGGGAACTCTGTTTGGAGGGAGCATTGGTTGGCAAAGGCTATCTGGAAGACGAAGAAAATACACAACGGTCATTCATTAAAAATCCACAATGGCTGCTAAATGGAAGTCCCGATGGCTCCATACCCGGACGAAGAGGTCGACTCTACAAAACAGGAGACCTCGTCAAGTACAATTCTATTGATGGAACATTCATATTCGTTGGAAGAAAAGATACACAAGTGAAGCTCCGGGGACAAAGAATCGAGCTCTCTGAAGTTGAGCACCATGTTCGAAGCTGCTTGCTTACAAGGCTGCAAGTTCATACGGCAGCTGCAGAAATTGTTACCCCAAAGATTACGGGAAAACCAGCGCTAGTTGTGTTTATCCAGCTTCAAACGACTGAAGAAGTCAACATATGGGATGTCATGGACGACGTTGAGCACGAATTGCGTCAACGACTGCCATCTTACATGATCCCGGCAGCCTTTATACCACTGGAAAATATTCCACTTGGAATGAGTGGTAAAACGGATCGGAAACGTCTGCGCCAGCTGGGGAGCAATTTAACCCTAGAACAACTAGCCGGCCCAGGGAGTTGCTCAGATGGCAAATCACAGCTAACCGCGTCAGAGTCTCATCTTCGACAACTGTGGGCGGCTATTCTGCAAGTTCCAGCGGACAAGATTGGAAAGAATAGTAGTTTTTTGAGACTTGGGGGAGATTCAATATCGGCCATGAGATTAACCGCTATGGCTCATAGTCAGGGAGTCAGTCTGACAGTGCAAAACATCCTCGGGGCAGCGCGGTTGTCTGAAATAGCAAAATTTCTGACTTATGTTGAATCAGAAGGCCCTACGGCTCATGATGATATGATTTTACCGTTTTCGTTGCTTAAAAGTCTAGACTCAAAAGACCAAGCTTTGGCATACATATCCAGACAGTGTGCAGTCGACATTTCACAGATCGAGGACATATTCCCTTGTACCGGAGTACAAAAGTCTCTTCTCTCCATGACGGCAAAATCCCAAAACTCATATATCGCCAGGTTTTCTCTACGGTTGCGTGACGATGTCGATATAGAGCGTCTCCGGGATGCTTGGCAAAGAGTGAGTCAGGCTGCAGCACCTATTCTGCGCTACAGAATAGTCGACGTTCCATCAGAGGGTCTCGTTCAAGTGCAGATAGACGAGTCTATCGAGTGGAAAACCTATGCAAGTGTTGAGGCCTACCTTGCGCAAGATCAAAGTGAATCAATGGGGTTGAACAAGCGCCTTACTCGACTCGCAATTGTCCAAGGCCCCAGTGTTCAAGGGCGGCTTTGCCTCATCACTCAGCATCATGCGATTTATGATGGCTACTCATTGAATCTACTTCTGGCAGAAGTAACAAAAGCATATGTCGGTATTGTAGGCGATGGTCCGATTGCTCCCTTTCAACGTTTCATCCAGCACATCATACAGGTTGATCAGAATGAAGCAAAGCAATTCTGGAGTAATCAATTTGCAGAGTTGGCGGCGATCCCATTTCCAGCCTTGCCGCATCAAAATTATCAACCGAAAGCCGACAGCACTGTTCGACGGTATCTAACAGACATGAAATGGCACAATACGTAAGTGCTCAACGATCGAGCGATCAGTACTCGTGACATCTGGTTGCTCCAGTTACTAATTTGGGGTATCTCGCAGTTATTAGAACAGCTTGGTCGATTCTCACAGCTCGTTACACGGATTCGGACGATGTGATTTTTGGAGCAATGGTCACTGGACGACAGGCGCCTTTAGTTGGTCTCGACCGGATGATTGCGCCTCTTATTAATGCCATCCCCGTGAGAGTCAAGATAGACCCAAAAGCGACGGTGGACAGGTTGTTACAAAGCGTGCAGGCACAAGCAATTGCAAATAATTTTTATATATAAGTAATTTAAATAGTTAAAGTAATTATATATTATTTTTTATAAAATTAAGTAATTTTTATAATTAATAATTACTATTAATTA